>JBBPBX010000500.1:0-19289 GCA_038048925.1 Garcialebias charrua
AAGCTGCACTGACATCATGTTTTAACTATAAATCATTTTGCACTACATATATATATATATATTATCATTGAACTATGTTCGTTTTTGCAAAATAAATTGTAAATATATTAAAATTTCATTACAAGTTATGGTAATTTTCTCGCTGGGACACGCCCACAGAAATCCGAGAACTTCCGCAAAAGGTCACGTGACGTAATGAGATGAGCCTCTGCTCAGTGCGCACTTTGTAAACAACATGGCGGCCGATACAGAACCGGACGAATTTAGCAAACTGAGTGAAGAATAGAGCGATTTTTAGTCAGTTTGGGAAGCCAAAGTTATTTCAGGGGGTTAAACAATAAACAGCAGGTTCTAATTTATGTCTGCAGCTGTATTTAATGAAGCCTTACCAACGAGGAAGCAGGTGGCAAGCCGCGACTTTACTTGACTTGTGAGGACCGAAGAGGACGTGATGGAACCTGTTCACGTTGTCCACAGAGCACTGATTGGTACTGCTTTAATTAATGTATCCATCTAATAATTATTCAACATTACTTATAGTTTAAAAAAGATTAGTCCCTTTGAAGCATCTTGTTTTATTTTCTATGTTTATTCTAACGTTATGTGCAAAATTTCACCCAAATTCTGTCTAAATAACCACTACATTTTCATAGCTGATCATCAGTGGTTTCAAATAAATAAATATATTTTATTTAACATGTCTGCCCTGCTCCACCTCGCTGATTGGATGACTGACAGATGGACTGGAGGTGTATCCAATCAGAGAGGAGCTGTGCAGTTAAAATGTCCAGCCCTGTGGTTGAGCTGAGCTCTGACAGTCCTCGCCCACAGAGGAATGAATCTTATTTGGTTAGTTTCACTAATCTACAAATATGTTTTTATAATAAATATGTTTTTATAATAAATACGTTTTTATAATAAATACGTTTTTATAACAAATACATTTTTATAATGAATAAGTTTTTATAATGAATGTTTCACTAATGAATGTTAGAATCAGTCATTTCCTTCACAGCAGCTCCACACTCTCAGACCAACCTGGACTCCAGAACCAGAGGAACAGACACTGATCATCACCAGGATTATATTGACTACAGGGTTGCTTGTCTGTATTTTTATTATTATTTTAGTTCTACTTCTCATCAGAAAGAAGAAGATTTAAAAAAAAACTCTCACACCTGAACAGATCTCAAAAAACAAACATCTGGACTCTGAATGAAACTCCTCTGAAGATCTCACCTCCATGATCAGCACAGATCTTTATTTGAACAGAAATTCTACATCCGTCATCTTTACCTGCTTCTTCTTTTCTGGGTTGTGGGGTTCACTGGTGTCCATATAGTCACTGTGAGAGACACGGGGGGACACCTGGACAGGTCTCCAGTCCATCAGGGACACAGAGAGACTAACGAGACTAACGACCATTCAGTTATATTTGTTAAATTGTACAGTTATTGTTTATAATTTATAAATACTGTAAATAAATGTTTAAATATTGTAAATAAAAGTTTTATTTGTAACAGAATGTGTTCGTTTTGTGTTTTAGTGTCAGTGATAAACTGATGTTCTGACCCGTCCAGAACCCAGTCTGACTGGATGATGGGATCGTTTCACTTCATCAAAGTGAACTCCAGTTCATGTTCAGGTGAGAAGAGATCCTGAAGAAACTGAGTGACATGATTGAATCTGAGGAGATTTCACACCAACTTCACTTTATTAAAGATTGTTCTGATGTTTGAACAATAAAACCTCAGAGCCTCCTCACCTACAGGACTGGACCCAACCAGACCCTGTGGAGCTCCAGCTGTGTCCAGCGGGCCTGTTCTCAGAACCTCCCTCACAGCTGCAGCAGCTGGAAGGAGCTGTAACTGTGAGAAGTTTCAGGCCATGAGGAGAGAGCGTGTTGAAGAGAACAAGCTGGACTGAAGAAACGTGGAGGCTGAAGGAACGACACCTTTGTCTTGGTGTGACTTCAAGAGTCTGTTTCCACGGTTCAGAACCAGGAGACGAGGAGTTTGGACCTTCATGGAGGATCTGATGAAGTGATGAAGGTCCTCTTCATCCTCTTAGGTCCACACAGGAAGTGTGTGTCCATCTTCATGACTTTGGGGCTTCTTGCTGTTGGACTTGGACAGATGACCTCTGCTTCACCCTCCAGTTGCCCTTGGGTGGTGTTGGCTCAGGGCAGCTGGAGGGTTTAGAGCACCAGCTCTTACTTTAGTTCAACTTCTCCTTCTTGTCTCCAGTTTTTGGGAGGAGTAGATGTTGTGGTGGTGGACTAGATTACACTTTGTGTGTTCCTCCTCTAATCAAGGCAGGTTGCAGGTTCAAATCCTATTTGCCCAGAGGGCCTGAAAGCGGGCAGGCTGGATCTGGACAGAGAAGGTGGAAGTGGAGCTCGGACCTCCTGGAACATTCTGGATCAACGACAGGAGAAACCCCTGGTGGAGCTTTGATGAAAGTGGATTTTGATGGAAGGAGTCTGAGGTTGTCGGGCACAGATCAGAACCAGAAACATCTGGATCTGGGACCAGAAACATCTGGATATTCTATGAAATATAATAACAGTGTTATGTTAAAAGGGTAAATATAAAATAGCTTAAGACTTTTAGAAGAGGTTTTATCTAAAATTTAGGACTAAAGTTTTAGCTCTAACGTTAAAATTTAGGTCAACTTTCTCTCAGATTCATGAACTTAAATGACATGTAAGAAAACAGTTGTCACTTGTTGTTCTCATCAGAAGGAAGATGTTTGTCCTACCAGGAGACGTCCATCTCTCATTACCACAATGGATGTGATGAAGTGAGGCAGGAGGTTCACGTTGTCACTGGAAGAGGGATGTTATTCCTTGAGGGACCACGTCTCTTCCAGCAGGCGGTTGTGCCTCATCACTCACGGGGTGTTTGAGGGTTACCAGGACTTTTCTCCATCTCTCAGCTCACTGGATCGGAGTCCTCATGGACTTCTGGGCTGGCTCAGAGCAAACTCTCCACCAGGACATCCCACTTCTGCCAGCTTCGGACAACTTCTCCCCCTGAGACCGCTCTCCAACTCTGACCTTACGTGTCAGAGAACCAATCAAAATGCAGCTACCAACAGAGTGGGTGTGAACCAGCTGCATATCATTAATTTTAATGACACCCTCCTCTTAAAATCTCAGAGGGGAACAATACGTTTGTTTACATGATACAGGCAAACCTTGTTTTGTATCACACCGTTCTCTTAGAAAATGTAAGTTTGGTTCCTGACACATTGAAAACAGTGGGTTACTTCCATCGTTACTACGGCAACTACAGTTCTGTTATCCCGAGGCCATGCTAGGGTTCTGTCATTTGTTGATACTGAATTCTCTTGGACACTGAATGTCTGTTCCTTGCCAGCAAAGATTAGCACAAAGGGTTATTATTAACACAGAAGGTTAATGATTATAGTCAGTCTGGAGCCAGGGTGGTCCAGGATGTCGACTCATCCTGACTTGGAGATTTAGCCCAGTGGGGTAGAAGAGATGTGTCTCTGAGGATGTTTTGTCTTTTGAGGGATGCTGGTTGGACGTTACATTCCCCCACTTGTGATTTACAACTTGGGTACCTTGTTGGTGAATCACAACTAACAGCGTCCTTGCTTTAGGAGTATTCCAAAGAGTCACAGTTGATAGTTCCAAAAATAAACAGGAAGTTGAGGGTATTCCACAAACTCCAGCTACAAGTACTTGGGTGTGCACCTGAACGACAACCTCAGCTGGAGCATCAACACCACCAGCCTGATGAAGAAAGCTCATCAGAGACTCTACTTCCTCAGGCGGCTGAGATGGAAGTTCAGTCGTCACCTCCTTCTACAGGGTGCAGTGGAGAGCATCCTGTGCTCCAGCATCATGGAGTGGCATGGAGGCTGCACAGCTGCAGAAAGAAAAGCTTTCAGGATGGGAAGAGAAACATCTTTAGCTTCAGAATAGAAGTCCACTTGTTTTGTTTTTTAACCTTCTTTTAGGTCAAAGTCCAGAAGACCTTTCTCTTCAACACTTGAACTTCTGCTTGGGTTTTGTTTCTAGTTTTATTTTTTACTAACATATTTCTGAAAATGAAAAGGATCAAATAGACGACCCACACAGCTGTTAATGAACACACTGAGATGAGAGACCAGTCTTTCCTCCGTCCTCTGGTTCTGGAGTCCAGGTGTGTCTGTGGAGCTGCTCAGCAGCTGCTGTGAAGGAAATGACAGGTTCTAACACACTGGTTCTTAACCTGGGTTCGATCGAACCCCAGGGGTTCGATGAGCCGGTCTCAGGGGTTTGGCGGAGCCTCTGCCCAGGATTTAAAGACACACTTGTGTAAACACCGGTTTGACCGGTGTTGCCAGATAGAGTCCCACCCGCCCAAAGCACTCTCTACCCGCAAAAGTCAGAAGGAAAATCGCGGTGAACCGCCCAATCTGGCAACACTGGTGACGGCTGCAGATTCAGTACTGATGCGGAAATATAACGCGCGCATGTCGTGTCGTATTGTACGTCGTGTGTTTACAAACTACGGTAAATATGTCGGGCAAAAAAAAGAAAGTGGTTGGACGAATATGTCCAACATGGATTCACTTGTGTCACGGAACGGGATGGAAGTCAGCGTCCGATCTGCATGATATGCAATGCGAAGTTGAGCAACTTCTTGCACCGGCAAAACTAAAGGAACACTTCATGAAGATGCATACACAAGAACACAACGCTTGCTGAATTCAAGGTGAAACGAGCCAGATATGATGAACCCCTCTTTTGTAATATATAGCTTATTTCTGCGTTTCAGCTTTTTCTGCTACTATTTAGCTGTGTCTATGCTAATTTTAGCTTTTTAAGCTAATTCCACATTTAATGCTCTTCAAAAAATGTCAGCCTAATTCAGCAACAATGTGCTCTCTCAACTTCATTCTGGTGATGCTTCTTTATGCTATTTTAGCTACTTTTCAGCTGAATCTTTTTTTCTAATTTTAGATTTTCTTCAGATAATTTCCACATTTTTGTGCTCATTTCTGCTTCTTTCAGCCTAATTGGGCAAATATATTATTTTTGCTTTCTTCTGCTAATTTAAGCTTATTCTACCTTTTCAGCAACATTTTTTTAGTAATTTTTTTCTGGTTTAAGGTAAATTAAAATTTTTGTGGTAATTTCTGACACTTTCAGCCTAATTACCTTTTTATGCTATTTTCAAGGTGAAACGAGCCAGATATGATGAAAGGGCCACTCTGCCTGCTCTTGGATTTGTACCTGTTAGCAAACCGATCCTCGCAGCATCGTACGAAGTTGCTTATTTGATCGCAAAGCAGGGTAAGCCACACTCCATCGGTGAATCTCTCATAAAACCAGCTGCATTAAAGATGGCAAATCTGCTACTCGGAACAGCAGCTGAAGATAAATTATCCCAAATTCCTCTTTCAAATGACACCATCAGCGACAGAATAAAGCACATGAGTAAAGACATCTTGGCTCAAATAGTTGCAGATCTAATTTCAAGTTCTGAAAAATCCTATTTCATTTTTATTGATAAAAAATAGTACAAAAATATATTTTTTGTACTCTTATTGGGCCAGAATAAAGTTGTTGTGAGTTCATGCACTGTGTTTTTGTTCTTTGAGCAAGGTGATGTTGTAGAATTTGAAGAAAAAAAAACATTTTATATATTAAAAAAGAGGGGTTCGGTGAGTGGGCATATGAAACTGGAGGGTTCGGTAGCTCAAAAAAGGTTAAGAACCACTGTTCTAACATCTGGTTTGTTTCAACTTGAATCTAATGAGTTTTGTTCATGTCAACAATTATCAAGAGTTTAATCATGAAGACAATTTAAATTCTTCTCACCAGAGACGTTCACATGACACATTCCAGAACCAGAACCATCTTCTGTCTTCACTTGACACCTGTACAGACCAGAGTCCTCCGTCCTGAGTGAGGACAGGTGGAGTCTGATGCGTCCTTCTCTGAGGACGTCTCCGTCCCTCTGGACTCGTCCTGCAAACTGTTCATCCTGAGCCTCTGACACCTCAACACCTTCATGGAGCAGATACAGGAGTGACTCTCTGAGAGGAGCTAACAAGCTGCAGTAGATGAACAGGTGTCTCCAGGATGTCTCAGGTGTGGTGGTGAAGGTCCACTCCAGGTCATGTTGTGGTTCTGCTCTGCCTGATAGGAGCTCTGGGTCACGTTCACTACAAATGTTGCTGCTGAGGAGACAGAGACCCAGCTAGCAAGCAAATGTTCAGATGACGTTCAGTGAACGTCGTCTAAAGGTCGAATGTCGAATGTTCAGGACCCAACGTTGTCTGAACGTTGCCTCAACGTTAACCCTGAACGTTAACGCTGAACGGTAACTCACTGTAAGAAAAAAAAATTGGTGTAATTTCATTCAATTAGTTCTTACACCTTTGAAACTTTAATGGTTGTTATTATTTATGACCAAATCTCTATTTTTGTTTTGTTACAAAAAGTGTGCACTTCTGACATTGTCTGAACATTGTCTGAACATTGTCTGAACATTGTCTGAACATTGCCTGAACATTGCCTGAACATTGCCTGAACATTGTCTGAACATTGCCTGAACATTGCCTGAACATTGCCTGAACATTGTCTGAACATTGTCTGAACATTGTCTGAACATTATCTGAACGTTGTCTGAACGTTTCCTGAACGTTAACGCTGAACGTTCACTCACTGTAAGAAAAAAAAATTGGTGTAATTTCATTCACTTATTTCTTACATCTTTGACACTTTAATGGTTGTTATTATTTATGACCAAATCTCTATTTTTGTTTTGTTACAAAAGGTGTGCACTTCTGACATTGTCTGAACATTGTCTGAACGTTCACTATGAACATTCACTTGACATGACAATCATGTTTACTGTGACTTCTTTAATCAGTCTTTATATCTTCAATAGAGCAATGGGCCCACGTACGAGACCCCCACTCATATGGGTTCTTTATCTATAACCATAATTACATGGTTGTTATTGTCACCAGATCTCTATTTTTGTCTTGTTATAAAAAGTTTGCCCTTCTGATTTTGTCTTATCACTGTAAACTATCAATTGCTGTGAAAAACAAATGTTTGCTGTGATCATTTAATCAGTTTTTTTTATATTTAAAAGCTATGGTTATTGTCACCAAATCTTTATTTTTGTCTTGATATGAAGTGCACTGACGTTTTCTGAATGTTTGCTTACTGTGAGAAAAAAAAAAACAACCAGTGGCATATTTTTATTGAATTAGTTTTTTTAATCTTTAAAACTTTAATGGTCATTAATTATTATCACCAAATCTCTATTTTTGTTTTGAAGTGCACTTCTAATGTTGTCTGAATGTTGTCTGAACGTTCACTCTAGACATTCAATGTGAAAAAAACATGTTTGGTGTGATTTAATTTAAAGAGTATACAGTACAAACATAATGGTTGTTATTATTTATCACCAAATCTCTATTTCTGCGTTGTTGTAAAAAACTGTACACTTCTGTTAGTTAGATGTTTAAGAGAGGGTTTAGGGCCCTCTTTTCTCCCACAGTACTTCTCTCAGTTAAACTCTGGAACCAGCTAGAGTACTTCTCTGGTGCCAGAAAATGGCTTCCATTAACTCCTGTTTATCCCCCCAGAAGCAAAACCTTGTTGTTCTGGTGGTTTGATTGAACACTGTGACAGTTGAGGGTGGGCAATCACAACCCCCACTGTTGGTTGGAGGCCCTTTCATTGGCCCTTTGATTTCTCCCAGGATGCCTTGTGGTGAAGGTTTCCCATCATTGCCACCATTTTACTTTGTTTGGTTCCAGTGTTGCCAGGTGTACGATAATTATCGTATTTGCACGATAATTTTGCCCTCTGTACGATGTACGATCAATAATCCCGAAAAAGGCCAAAAATACGATAATTTGGCCATTCTGTGAACGTGTAGTTGTGATCGGTTTCCATCAGCCTGCCGCAACTGTCTGTCGGAGTTTTTTTGTGAACCCTGAAGGCATCTTGAAATTCCAGCCAATCGTGCTTTTCTAAATGTGACAGAAGAGTGACGTATATGCAGAACAACGACCATGATTGGCTGAAAAGTCCGCTGCACCCGCCCCATGCGTTAGAAAAAGCAGAGCCGTGTGACACGGTCTGGAAGAAGTGATGAAAATGATAGAACGTTTATATAAAGTTGAACGTTAAATTATAATAAAGAAATATATTAAGAAAACATGACAGGAAAACTGGGACATTACTGATACAGGAAGACATTTACACAACATTCATAAGGTAAGATATACAAGGAAAACAGGAAGAAACAGGAACTTACTCGCATTAGTACACACAGACCTTAATAAATCTCTTAAAATAATTGCAAAGCATGAAACAGGACTTTTTTGTGACATGTGCACCAGCAATTTCCCTGAAACGGTTCAACATGTCTTTATGGAATGTCCAGGTATGAAACAAAGAATGCATTTCCAAAAATGAATAAATAAAATGAATATTAAATTTACAATTAGGGATTTTTGAATGTCCAGAGGACCAGACTTAGCTTTTTTAGATTTTTCTACCTGGATTATTGAGCATGATGTTTTTAGCAGTGATATCAGTAAAGTTAAAGATCAAGTTATTATTTCCTTGAAAATACAAACTTAATAGACAGAATTTAGTTGAGTTATTAAATTAGTTTTACAGAATTATTATTATTTTTTTAAATTTATCTCCTGTCCACACTTCAGCTCGGTGGTGGTTTAACCCGACCGCCATGAAACAAAACAAGAAGAGTGTGGGGGGTCTCGGCTCATTAGTTGCTACCAGACAATAATACATATTAATGTCTATGGTTCCCACCAGTACTGATGCCACAAAGCTGTGGGTGCCTGTTAGACGCTATTCAACAACAGAGTGACTATAGAGCACTTGTTATTTTGTTTATGACGGGTGTACGATAATTTCCCTCAAAATACGATAATTTTAGGGCTCTAGTACGATAATCCTACATTTCTCACCTGGCAACACTGTTTGGTTCAAAACAGAGGAGCACCGCCCTGCAGCTGGATCTTGATGCTTGAACCAAATCCAAATCCCTGGTCAGCAGATACCAACAAGAAAGGTAAGGGCTTGAGGCCTTATGCTCCTAACCCCAGTTGAATAATGAAGGTTTGTGTTTGCTCATTAAATTATTCTGAATTAATTATAATTTATAAGCTGCTTCCAAGTTACACCAAGACAGGTTTAAGGCTTTTGAACTGCAACTTCAGATGTTTTACTTAATTTCAGAGTTAGCTAGCCTCAAAAATATTTGAGTTTTGCTTCTAAAGCTAAAACTTTCTCCAGAGCAGCTGTTTCCTCAGCATCAGTTCTAGATGTTCTGTAACCGTCAGACTGTGGTTCTGCTGGAACTTTAAAACAGAACGCAGCTCACCCCGTCATTCCCATCTCTCTGTTTCATCGGGTTTGGGTTTAGGAGTCCTATGACGGTGCCTGAATCCCTCTTCCAGTGCTCGTGGTCGCCGAACAGGAAGAGAGAAACGAACACGTCCAGGTTGTGGAGGTCACTTACGCAGCGACTCTCAACAGATCAACTGACAAGAACTACATAAACTCTGAGACCGGTGAGTGTTTAAAGCAAACACAAAGCTTCTGAACGGTTTGAACCATACAGATAGAAAGAGTTCACTCAGCTGGATAAGGTGAAGAAACTTGAAGACGTTCAAGTGGAAAGATTATTTTTACTTTTTTAACCTTTTTCACTACAGACTTGAGACTTGAACTGTGTTGTCCCTCCCCCCATCCCCCAATGCTGTTATTGCATGAGCACCCTGTGAGTCATCAAGGCCTCTAATGACCGTCAGGCTGATGTTCCTCATTTGCATGTGAACAAACTGTTTTGATTGACATTGTTAAACCTGTTTGTCCAGTAAGTGGTGGAACTGAAACTGAGGCTTGGGGTTAGGGTTAAACTCTCATTGACAATGGCAAAAAACATTTATTCTGTTCCTAAATCTACTCTTTGGAGACGAACTCATCTTGTTGCCAAGCGGAAATTTAAGTGTTTAGATGATGACCAAGATGATTCTCAAGATTTTGTTAAAAATTCTCCTGCATTTCAGCATGAAGTCATTGCCATGCATAGTGAACACAGTGAATCACTTGAAAGTTCTGACTCTCTTCATGATGATGGCACCAATGAACCATGCAGAAACTGTAGATATTCCTGTAAATGGGTCCTTTTCAGATGATGATCATGGCAGTATTCATTCAGACCATCATGCCAATCATTCTTATGATTTTCCCTCTGAATTGGATGTTCACATTTCACATAACTCTGAACTTGAACCAGATCGCTCAACAGATTGTTCTTCCTTACTGACGGTGAACAAGCCACCTATCAACATTTGCTGGGATGGATGTTTTTATTATTATTTATTAATCCAGTTATAGGGGAGACCCCAGCAAGGCACTGTGCATTTTCCAGATTGCCTTTGCATATGACTAATTACTCTTTTTTGTTTTTGTTTGTTTTTTTGCAAATGCAGATGGAATCATGAATGGGGATTCTGCGGCAAGAGAGGATTTTATAAGGACTCATGCTGCAGAGCATTTAAAACATGCAAAAAGGGTAGAGGACATGCGCTCACACTGGACAATTAAAACGTGTCACAAAGAAGTGGAGGTGGGGCTTTCACACTGGACATTTAATGCACCACAAAGAAGTGGACACTGGACATTTAATGCACCACAAAGAAGTGGAGGTGAGGCTTTCACACTGGACATTTAATGCACCACAAAGAAGTGGACACTGGACATTTAATGCACCACAAGAAGTGGAGGTGGAGGGTCACACAGGACATTTAAAATGTGCCACAAAGAAGTGGAGGACACGGGCTCACACAGAACTGAGGAACACATTTTTTGGGGGGAGAGATGCAAATACAGGTGCTGGTCATAAAATTAGAATATGAAAAAGTTTATTTATTTCAGTAATTCCATTCAAAAAGTAAAACTTGTATATTATATTCATTCACACAGACTGATATATTTTTAAAAAAAATTCTTAATGTTGATGATTATAACTGACAACTAATGAAAAGCCCAAATTCATTACCGGTAACAGAAAATTACATTACTTGAGATAAAAAATTTAAAAAAGGATTTTTATAGATGTTGGCCAACTGAAAAGTATGAACATGGTACCATGGTCCTTGCAAAAGGACCCCCAACTAAGTATTCAAAGATGTACATATTGTACATTTCATGTTCATAGTTCTCAGTTGGCCAACATTTATAAACATTTTTTTAATTAATCTCAAGTAATAGTCTAATTTTCTGAGGTACTAAATTTAGGGTTGTCATTAGTTGTTGGTTTTAATTATCAGCATTAAAAGAAATAAACTTGAAATCAGTTTAATGAAAGTTTCACTTTTTGAATGGAATTACTGAAATAAATCAACTTATTTAAAATATTATGACCAGCACACTTTTTAAACATATTTGTGGTGGGACTGTAATTTTATATAGCTTTCATATTTCTTGTGTTACTGCCAGTGTTGCAGCTATAAATCCAAAAGAAAAATGAAGGCATGTTAATAAAAAACAAAAACAAATTAATGTTAAGTACAGACCAAAGCTATGTGAGCTGTGTACATTTAGATTTGTACTGGTACATTTTGTTTTGCCACCAGTTGATAAGCTCCCTCCAATGTAATTCTAAAGCTTTTGTTTTTTAAAGGTACCAAAGGTGGACTTTTCCATTTTATGTGTTATGCTGTTCTGTTAATCCTTTAATTTATGTTAAAGAGGATAAAGGAAAAATGTAAGGAGTGATTTGTAAACCTTAAACCAACGGTTTCCACCATGTTTCCTGCTGTACAATGGATGGTCAAATGTGGTTCCTAGCTTTGTTTGCCTCAACGCAGTTTTGAAGTAGATGCATTATATTTTTCATATGCATAGCATGTACAGATTCTTTTTGTACCTATTTTTGTACCTATTTTGTTACAACTGATGCCAGTTATGCATTTTTTTATTCATATACGGATTTGTTTTATATTATGATACTGATGCCTTTATGTGTAATAAACTGATTCTTTTATCATAACTTTCGACTCTGTTATTTTTAATGTTAGTACTGTAGAATTAATTCATAGCCAAGAGTTATTTGCACAACTACATATCATCATGATTCCACTAATAAATCTCAATTTAAAACTGTGGATTGGGAACTTGAAAAGTTTGTGTTGTCTGAACGTTGAAGGGACAGTTTCTGAACGTTCAGGGGACAGTTTCTGAACATTCAGGGGACGTTGTCTGAACGTTCGGGGGACAGTTTCTGAACATTCAGGGGACGTTCTCTGAACGTTTTATGGAGTTTCATTTGGACGTTCAGTGAACGTTTTCTGCAAACGTTCAGAGGACGTTGATGACAACGTTCAGAGGACGTTGTCTGAACGTTCAGGGGACGTTGTCTGAACGTTCGGGGGACAGTTTCTGAACATTCAGGGGACGTTCTCTGAACGTTTTATGGAGTTTCATTTGGACGTTCAGTGAACGTTTTCTGCAAACGTTCAGAGGACGTTGATGACAACGTTCAGAGGACGTTGTCTGAACGTTCAATGTTAGCTGGGTATATACATATATATATACACATATATATATACATATATATACATATATATATATATACTATATACATATATATAATATATACATATATATATAATATATATATATATACATACATATATATACATACATACATATACTAGGGATGTCCCGATCAGGTTTTTCTGACCCCGAGTCCGAGTCCTTTAATTTGAGTATTGGCCGATATCGAGTCCCGATCCGATACTTCTAAAATACATTTTTAAAATGAAGAAAGAAACAGATCCAGATGTCCCTTAATTTTTATTTTATTTACCTTAACATTTAACAGAGTACTTCTGTGAGGTAGATTGAACAATCAAGTAATAAGATTTTTTTTTTAATTCTTCACATTGAAGTTTAGTGCAACAGTATGAAATAAAAATGTCTAATTTAAAATAAGCAGCTCAACTTAAAATACTCAGCAGGCATGTAAACAAATAAACTTAAAGTGTCAGTGTTATAAAATAAGGCTGTGAGGTAGCTTGAACAATCAAGTAATAAGAAATAAATTCTTCACAATGAAGTTTAGTGCAACAGTATGAAATAAAAATGTCTAATTTAAAATAAGCAGCTCAACTTAAAATACTGAGCAGGCATGTAAACAAATAAGAAACTTAAAGTGTCAGTTTTATAAAATAAGGCTAGTAACATGCTTTTCTGAACAGCACTCCTTAACTCTCCTCCTGTGGCTTCACAGAAGGAAGTGTATGTTTTTCTTTATGAGATAAATATAAATATAAAGTCTCTTGCAGCGTGAGCTGGTTCGTCTTTGGCTGGGTTGTCTGGTTAAACTCTGTATTGTGTCGGGTGTTTGCATCTGATGTGCCTAATCAGGTTTGTTGTGTTAAATGCAGCTTTTTCCTTACCTCCTCTTGAAATACGAACTTTACATATCTCACAGTTTGCAAACGCAATATCTTTGTCATCCACTTTAAAATATCTCCACACGACAGACATCGCTGCCTCCACTTCAAGTTAATGCCGCGTTCCGCTTCTTTTTTACGACAGTCACTGCTTTACGGCAGGCACTGCTGCAAAAATATTGTGCATGTTTTGTTCCGAGACAATTTGACTCTGTAACACAACATACAGTTAATATAATATTCCCGTTTGTGTTTAGAATAAATATACACATATATATCCGATCCCTGATCGGTGTGTAACGCCCGATTCAAGTCGAGTCTGAAATCACGTGATCGGGACCGATTTCCGATCATGTGATCGGCTCGGGACATCCCTAATATATATATATATATATATATATATATATATATATATATATATATATATATNTTTTTTTTTTTTTTTTTTTCCCAGAGACCCCGGCCTCTCGCGCTTCAACGGGTCGGCAGCTTGTATGATCCTCCGCTGTGACTATCTTGCTCTGAATTTTGTCATCGGTCACCAAACACAAAAAGCACCTGGACTTCAGCATTAGACCACGGTGATGTCATTATTGTTTTTTAAATATTCAAAATAGGTCCAGCCGCTGTTCCGTGCTCCGAGTAATTGCAAATGGCGAATAGGTTGCTTTCAAAAGTTTCTCAAAGATCCACCGACTCCGCCCCCTCATGTCACGTTTTGGTGCCGGCTTGGCTCGATTGGTACCCCAGTCCTGAAAAAGGGGCCAGTTCCACAAAAAATTGCTAGTGGAAAAAGCCTTGGAACTGTACTGAGCTGAGTCGAACCGTGCTGAAAAGGAGCTATAGAAAAAGAGCTTAAGGCGCTGCAGAGTGCTGGATCTTGGTGAGTTGAGGGGACAATGGTATCTACCACCAGCTGCAAGGGCAGAGGCAGGGGGTGCCCAGTGGTGGTGGTCTTGGCCACCATAGATTATTATTTGGCCACCCCAAGAGCCACCCCAATAGTATGAGGGAACTACACTTTTAAGCAATAGAATAACTACAAAGCATAGCTTCCTTAAATAATAGGAGTTGCCTATAAGCCGCACACCAAAATGGAAGTCCGTACCCCACCCGTTTTTTTCAAGTTATCATTCTCACAACATGCATGGATGGACCGACAGAGGGCATTTCCATTTCCCCTCTTTGCTCCACAATGAGGGAGAATAAGTGAAAAACCCATTCAACCTTTATTTATACAGGTTAGTGTCACTGAGTCACGAGGACTTTTTTCAAGAGAGACCTGTTTACCAAACCAAACAGATCCCCTTTAGTAAACGGAAAAAGAGCTGTAAGAACTAGAAAACATCACTGTCACCCATCTAACACATTATTTGATCAACTGAAATTATTGAAGTTCCATGACTTAGTGGATTATAATATTTTATTAGTTATGTATAGAGCTCATAAAAATGAACTGCTCGTGAATATCCAAATGTGTTTTGTTAAACGGCGACGCTGTTATAATCTCAAGGGAATAGAAATATTTGTTAAACCAAAATATAGAGGGTCGGTCAACCTCAATTCAGGGAATTGGATTGTGGAATGGTTTGGAGACTGAAGTAAAAAATGCAAAAACAATGATTACATTCAAGAAAATGATCAAAACTGGACTATTGCAAAAATATATATGAAATAATGTTATGTATGTAGCATTGTAGTTCGATAATTATGGTGAATTGTTCTTTTTTTTTGTTTAGTTACTTAAAGATGATTGTTGTTTGATTTGATTGATTGTAAGAGGGGGCAGATATAATGAGATTTTTTATTCTTGCTGCTACCCTTTTTTATGTGTTGTATAAGCTTAGTTTGTGGTGTTGTTTTGTGTTGTATTTTAAAATGAATAAATTTGAATAAAAAATAATAAAGGAGTGACTAAAATCTTCCTCTAACCAGAAAGTAGCCCTGGAAACCAACAAAAATCTGTGTTGACCTCAGAACAAACAAAGGTCTGCCTCGACAGGCTGCGGGGTAAAAACCTCTACAGGAACTGGTTTCTTGACAGTTTTTATGACTACATATTTTGTCATACAGATATACTCACCGCGGGATACATTATAAGAATGACATCCAACATGACTCAATGTATGGATTGATTTAGTGGCAGGTGCTTTGTATCAGGGTTTTCTTCTGCCTTCTGCAGTTTGCCTTGAACGGCTTGTGGACGTGCAGTTGTCTGAAATGACTGCGTCAGTATCACATTAAATTCTAAAAACTTTGCAAATCACAGACGCATCCATATGTTGCTGTGAGTGCCAGGTTGCTGTGGGCAATGGTGAGTCAGAGCCACACCACTGTGTGTCAAACCTAACCAGCTTTGGTGTCTCCATGACAGGATTATCACATCAAATGTGAGGGCAGCCTCCTGCAGTGGCATCCTGTTATTACAGGCCCTTTCATGTCCTGTTAAGACCTGAGGCTTCACTGTAGCACACACGCTCCCTCACAATTCTCCTGTGAAACTAGGACATGAGGAGGGTTTCTTTGTGTTTCTGTGCCTTGCTGCATGGTCACTTGTGTCCAGTTATTGATGTGTCTGTCTGCTCTCAGGCTTTTATATTAAAAACCTTTGCTTGTGTCTGGAAAAACATTTTTTAATGATTCTCACCGTCACATTATTGTGTAGGACGAAGATTGTGTTCACGTACAGATACTAAATAGTGCATGAAAACACAGGAACCCAGACGCATGAAGCCTGTTTGCGGTTGGAAAAGCTTTGCCCTCTGGAAGAAGACATTTTCTGCTGTTTTTGGTTTGATTAAAAGCTTTTCAACCAATGTCACAACATTATGATCCGATCCATTCAGATCTCTTTTCATTAAAGTGTTTTCCTTCTCGTGACAGCTGAGTGAATATAATCAGATGTTTTCAAGCTCTGATACAGGAAGAATAGTTTGTGTGTGTCGGGGGTCATTCAGATAGTAGAGTACTTCAACGGTGACCAGAAAGTATGCACATCACTTCAATTTTCATGTCTTGACACTGTTATTTGAAGGCCAACAGAGCTATGAAAAAGTTTTAAGTTAATGGAGTTTTATGTTGTAGATCAACTTAAAGTAGTGTATAATTGTGAAATTGGAAGAAAAGATACAAGTTTTTAAATAGTTGAATTTATACAACAAACTAAAGTTCAGTGCAGCCAGCTGCCTTCAGAAGTTACCTTAATGGGTGAATGGAGACGATCTGTGTGTATAGTAGCCTCAGTTTGAATCCAGCTGTTATGTAAAGACTTCAGAGGTTTGTTAAAGAACTGTAATCAAACAGCATCATGATGACCGAGGAAAAAGGTGTTGAGAAGAAGAAGCAGGACTGGTTATAAAACAATATTCAAGGATTCAAGGTTCTTTATTTGACATTCCACCACATGTGGTACATGTGGTGGAATAGAATTGTGTACACAGGGTCCCAGTTACATCCAACAAAAGTATAAAATGTAAAATAAAAACAGTAATAAGATCTAAGATATAAAGAAAAACGTTAGCAAAAATACACTGAGCATTAGCAGCATAAAATAGCATAAAAATAATACAACGAACAGCAGCACGAACATGAGCCTTTGTGAGCAGATGAGCACAAATGAACACAGCAACATGAAACTGATCAGCAGCAACATGAAACAGATCAGCAGCAACATGATGTGATTTTTTTTCTCACAGTGATTATTCGGGTTAGATATTCATAAATCTAATAGCCTCAGGGTAGAAGCTGTTCCTCAGTCTGGTGGTTCTACACTTAATGCGCCTCAACCTCCTGCCTGAGGGGAGCAGGGTAAAAAAAATTGTGTGCTGGGTGAGTGGGGTCCTTCATGATGCAGGTGGCTCTCTTCCTGCATCTGGAGGTGTATATGAGACTGACTCCAACATCTTCTGTGCAGCCTTCACTACTCTCTGCAAAGCTTTTCTTTCTGCAGTTGTGCAGCCTCCATGCCACACGTTGATGCTGGAGCACAGGATGCTCTCCACTGCACACCTGTAGAAGGAGGTGAGGACTGGGCTACTCAGACCAGCTCGTCTCAGCCGCCTGAGGAAATAGAGTCTCTGATGAGCTTTCTTGATCAGGCTGGTGGTATTTTTGCCCCAGCTGAGGTTGTAATTCAGGTGGATGCTCAAGGGTACTTCTCTGCCTGTAGCTGGACTCATCGTTGTTTGTGATGCATCCCACCACCGCTGCATCATCTGCAGTCTTTACAATATGACAGCCTGGATGGGTAGGTGCACAGTCATGAGTTGAGTGAACAGGAGAGGGCTCAGCACACATCCCTGAGGGGAGCCAGTGCAATATCCTGAGCTTTGAACATTTCACAAAACTTTAATTTATCATCTGTAAATGGAGAGAGCATGGCACAACTCCAATCCTACCAAGCTGTGTCCATCCAGCTAAACTTACAGGCAAGGCAAGAAGAGTATTGGTTAAAAAAATAAAAACAGCCAAAAAGCCCTTTGGTAACTCTGAAGCATCTGAGATCCACAGCTCAGGTTGAAGAATCTGTCAACAGGACAACTATTACTCATGCACTCCACAAATCTGCCCTTTATGGAGTAATGTCAAGGAGAAAGTCATTGTTGAAAGAAAGCCAAAAGAAGTTCAGTCTGAGGTGTGCCCTGCAGGACACAGCAAACCTGTAGAAGAAGGAGCTCTAGTAAGATCAGATCAAAATTTATGTTTTTGGACAAAATGTAAAATAATTTATTGTAAGAAACTAAACTCTACACTATCACTGTGAAACCTGACGGTGGTGTCATCAAGCTATGGGGGGTGCTTGTTTTCAGCAGGAACAGGGAAGTTGATCAGAGTAATGGGAAGATGATTAGAGTTGAATAGACAATCCTGGAAGAAAAGCTGTTTGAGGTGGCAAAAGACTCAAAGCATCCAACCAGAGTTTCAATGGAATGGGTTAGATCAAAGAATGGCCGGGTCAAAGTCCAGCCTGGACCATCCTGGACAAGTTTCCATGCACGGAGAGAACATGCAAACTCCATACAGAAAGGTCCCCGGATCGGGATTTGACGGCGGGGCAACCTGCTTGTTGAGAGGCAACAGCTCTAAAAACTGTGCCGCCGTGCAGCCCCCCAAAAATCACCTTTTTTTAACATTCGTAAAAAGCGCTAACAGGCTATTGCAATGAGTAAAAATAGAACAAGTTGCTGTTTAGTTAGTACGTAACAAACCAATGATCTTAAATTTGCTACGAGAGCAGAATTTCAGGCTGGAAATGTTAAATATGGCAAAGTATTAAATGGGATTGACATTTGAAACCTTTTTTTAACAACACCTGCCATAACTTTATAATCATCATTGTTTCCTATAAAAAAAATAAAGCTGTTTGTTGTAAAGAACTTAGTTTTATATATCAATAGATTTTTTTGACAACAGTATCTACTGGCCCATCATAAACTCTTTATTAGAGTGGGGAAGAAAATTCCCTCCCTGAAATCATCTGGGACTAAAGAACAGTAGAGGAGTAGAGAGTTAAGTCTGAGCTGTAGGTGGAAGAGTTTAAACAGTACGAACATAAAGTTGTAACAGCACAAACTGCAGTGATGGGATTATAATTCTACCACAGGATTATAGGAGAGCAAACACTAATGTGTCTAATATACATTTGTAGAACAAGAACCAGTGAAATGACCAAAGAAATTAATGAAAAAAAGATAAACAGATGTTTTTTGTACATTTGATCATGTTTAATGAGTTGCCACAATTTCCTGCAGTTTTACTGAAAGACCTGTAACAAAAAAAAAAAATATATAATATATATATATATATATATA
>JBBPBX010000500.1:46153-82079 GCA_038048925.1 Garcialebias charrua
CACACACACACACACACACACACACACACATACATACATACATACATACATACATACATACATACATACATACATACATACATACATACATACATACATACATACATACATCGATTATCGTACTAGAGGCGTAAAATTATCGTATTCTGAGGAAAATTATCGTACATCCGTCAAAACCAAAATAACAAGTATGCACTAGTCACTCTGTTGTTGAATAGCGTCTAACAAGCACTCACAGCTTTGTGGCGTCAGTAATGGTGGGAACCATAGACAATAATACGTATTAATGTCTGGTGGCAACTACGTAATGAGCCCCTCTCCCCTTATTCTTGTTTTGTTTCATCACGGTTTTAATTTAATAACTCAACTAAATTCTGTCTATTAAGTTTGTATTTTCAAGGAAATAATAACTTGATCTTTAGCTTTACTGATATCACTACTAAAAACATCCCTAATTGTAAATTTAATATTCATTTTATTTATTTATTTTTGTTAATGCATTCTTTCTGTTTCATACCCTGGACATTCCATAAAAACATGTTGAACCGTTTCAGAGACATTGCTGGTGCACATGTCACATAGTCCTGTTTCATGCTTTCTAATTATTTTAAGAGATTTATTAAGGTGTGTGTCCTGTTTCTTCCTGCTTTCCTTGTATATCTTACCTTTTTATGAATGTTGTGTAAATGTCTTCCTGTATCAGTAATGTCCCAGTTTTCCTGTCATATTTTCTTAATATATTTCTTTATTATAATTTAACGTTCAACTTTATATAAACGTTCTATCATTTTCATCACTTCTTCCAGACCGGTGTCACACGGCTCTGCTTTTTCTAACGCATGGGGCGGGCGCAGCGGACTATTCAGCCAATCATGGTCGTTGTTCTGCATATACGTCACTCTTAGGTCACATTTAGAAAAGCACGATTGGCTGGAATTTCAAGACGCCTTCAGGGTTCACAAAAAAACTCCGACAGACAGTTGCGACAGGCTGATGGAAACCGATCACAACTACACGTTCAAGGAACGGTCAAATTATCATATTTTTGGCCTTTTTCGGGATTATTGATCGTACATCGTACAGCGGTCGAAATTATCGTACAAATACGATAATTATCGTACACCTGGCAACACTGGACCCGGAAGATGTCAAGATGGAATAGTCCATTTTTAGTAGGGGGATAAAGAAATCGACCGTTTTTTTTATTGCGTATTTAATGATCGTTTTCATCGTAACTATAATTATTTTTATGTTAAATGTACATTAACAAGCAGGATCAATGTTAGGGATGTAGGTGACTGGCAGGGGGGCGCGGGGCCGGGGCCCCATGCTGATGGGATCCCCAGGCAACGGCATCATTTACCTACATGGTAGATCCGAATCTGTTCTCAGCTCTGCTCCCCCTCAACCCTCCCTCCTCTCTGCTCTTTACGTGGGGAAAAAGGTAAAACAAGCCAGCATAAGAGCTTGTAAATAAGTTTATTGGTTTTTACTGATAGATAATTAGTTATTAGCGGTACTGCATTTTAAATAAAAATAGCACAAATCCGCTTATGAATTATAAAAGTTAGTCAATTCACAAAAACGCTGACAAAAAGTTTAGGTCACTGTAAGCGGATTAGCGCTTTAGCGCTCCCTAGCGTTCATCTGCCCACCACTGCATAGCGCCAAAAAAAAATAAAACCTAGCAAGTAATTGAAAGGACTATCAAGAAGTCTCCGTTCTTTAAGACAAACACAGTGTGATTTTTTTTTTTTGGTAAAAGCTGAGTCTGAACGGTAAATGACACTTACCGTACAGTCTTTTCAACTTTTTCGTCACTTTGAAAAGTAACAAGCAAACAAAGTAAGAGACTTCTTTCTTAACTTCACCATTTGGATAGCCAAAGTCAAGATAGAGGCAGCGCCAAATAAAACCCAATTGCAGGACATCAGCAACATTATATTATTACATGATATTTAGTAATAAAAATAAATTAATTGATATACCATTTTTAATTGATGGATCTGAGATTCCGAGAGTTTCTGAAGCGAAGTTCTTGGGCATCATCATTGATGAAAAATTGTCTTGGAAACAACATGTAAGTTCAGTTAAAGCAAAATTATCTAGGTCTATTGCGATATTTTGCAGAGTTAGAGATTTACTAAATGATAAGGCACTTTATTTGTTGTATAATACATTATTTGTGCCACACTTAATTTACGGTATTAGCGTTTGGGGTACGGCGTGTAAATCAATTACAATGCCTATTTTTATATTGCAGAAAAGAGCTGTTAGAATTATCACCAGAAAGAATTCTCATCATCCTTCAAGCATTTTGTTTTATCAAATGAAACTGTTGAAGTTTTATGATTTAGTTGATTATAATATATTGTTAGTTTTGTATAAAGCTCAAACTAATGCACTTCCTTCTAATATTCAGAAATATTTTGTCAGAAGAACGAGTAATTATAATCTTAAGGGGACAAATGTATTTGTGAAGCCACCTTTTAGGACTAGTTCAAGGGGAAGATCTACCATAGTTCAAGGAATAGGGTTATGGAATGAATTGGAGTCTGATTTTAAAGTGGTCCAATCATTGGTTGCATTCAAAAGAATGCTTAAGGTTAAATGGTTAAAAACATATATTTAAATGAGTTTAAATTTAGAAGTTTGTGTATGATACGGATGGTAGTAATTAATAATTAAGTTGTTCACTATTTTGAAATTATATGAGTTGGTTCTATCAAGTGTTTTTTTGGAGGTTAAAATTAAGTTGATTATTAACTTTGTAATCAAAGGAGTTGTTTGTATGAATTGTTTATTAGAGAATAAGGGGCAGAAAAAATAAGATTTTTTCTTCTTCTGCAGCCTTTCATTTTATATATATATTTTTTTTCTCTCTTATTGTATGTACTATTGTTTTGTTGTTTTAATCATAAAGTTAATAAATCAAAAAATCAACAAAAAAAATCAAATCAAACTGGTTTTAACTGTCCACCCCAGCAGTGGACTGGTGAGGATTTGGGCTGATGTTGCAGCCTCTGAGTCAATCGTGAACTCATGAGAGCACCGTCTTCTATGTAGTTTAAAGATCCACTGACGTGATTTTTCTACTATTCATCAAATTGCTCAAAATATATATATATTATCATTTAAATATGTTAATTTTTGCAAACAAAATGATAAATCACTTTAATTTTGCTTTAAAAGTGATTTTGAACTTCAAGCCGTGTTTAATCATGGGAAATCCGTTTACACCTGAACGCACCATCTGTGATGTAATGTGCAGAGTGAGAGGCAGAGGGCTCCAGTCTCTTCAATAGCAGACATTTTAAAACCTGACTAATTTAGCAATCTAGGTGAAGATTTAAGCTATTTGTCTTCATTTTGGGAAGCAGAAAATAGTTTGGGTGATGGAACAAGAAACAGCAGGATCTAATTTAGATCTGATGCCGTATCAGACTTACTTTTATGTGAGCTGCTCATACCGTGACAAGCCAAGAGCTCTGCCTCAACTCTGCACATGACATCACAGATGGTGCGTTCGGGTGTAAACGGATTTCCCATGATTAAACACAGCTTGAAGTTCAAAATCACTTTTAAAGCAAAATTAAAGTGATTTATCATTTTGTTTGCAAAAACTAACATATTTAAATGATAATATATATATATTTTGAGCAATTTGATGAATAGTAGAAAAATCACGTCAGTGGATCTTTAATGTGAGGCTATAGGACAGCAACAAGAATTGCCTGAAACTGGGTCATGCACCAGAACAAAGACAGCAGGAAGCTCAGCACATTTACAGGAAAAATGCTGAAAAACTGAATGAAAGGTGTTGCAGCTGCTCAGTCACGGGCCATGATTCATGTATGTTTTAAATGTTGCTGCAGGACCTTCAAAGAGCTCTTAATAAAAACTGATTTGAAACATACTAAAGTGGTGTTGTAAAAAAGAATGAGCTTTGATTTGTACACAGTGAAGTGAAAAACTGTTGTACAGCAGAGGTTTGACTTTTTAAAGCTAGCTCGTGTGGAATCGTTGTATTTTTGCTCTTTTTATATAAAAAGTTAACATTAGGTGTTTCTAATTATGGACGTGAGGAACAAATCATTTTGCTGTTCTGATATAATTGAAGAGCAGCTTTATAAACAGCTTTATGTATATGTTCGTAACTGTGTAATCAAATTCTGACAAACAAAACTAAAAATAATATTGGCTCTTGTGATCTGCAAACCCGTAATTTTGACCTAATGTGGAGTTGTGTCAGCAGAGGTAAACACAAGCTTCACTCGAAATGCTAAAAAAAAAACTCATTTAGTTTTTTTTTTCTACAAAGGCCGTTTCACACCTGAACCCAAAATATTCATTTGTGTGCTTTGGAAAATGTGATTCATTGAGAAGAGTTGTTTAAAAATGTTTTTTATTTTTTTATTTATTCATTCATTTCAGATTTAAAGCAAGAAAGAGGAATTACAATTAACAATAATGAAAAACAAGAAAGGGAAAAAAAATCTAAAATGAAAGGTGGCAGAAGAAGAAAACATCTTATATCTGCCCCTTTTTTAAATCAAATCAGTTCAAATAATCAATTCAAAATAATGAACATCTATATATAATATTACAAAATAAAGAACTCATCACGCGTTTACATTTCTAGTACATTTCATATTAACTAAAAATTATATATTTTTTTCAGCAATTTAGTTTTAATCATTTTTTAAATATGGAAATTTACTTTTTTTTTTACATCGATTTCCTAATTATTCCACAAACGTATTCCCTGTATTGATGTAGACCGACTCTTTAAACTGGGTTTGTATGTAGGTTTTACAAAATTGTCTGTTCCCTTTAAATTATAACAACTTTTCCTTTTTACAAAAAGCATTTGAATGTTTGGAGATAGTATAGAATTCTGAGCTTTATACAGTCCACCAAATCATAAAATGTCAACAGTTTCAACTGATGAAATAATATAATGTAAGAACTTATTAAAAATATTTCAGGGTAAAATTTTATCTTTTTTTTTTATTTTTCCTGTTGGCCCTAATTTTTGAAAAACTTCCCTGATATTGAAATAACATAATTGTTAACTTTAGCACTCAAAAATAAACATGAGGACTGAAACTATTTGTCACAGTGTAAGGAGATAAGAAAGCAGGCAGGTAAAGTGTTTTACTATATTAATTTTAATGTTAAATAGTAAATAAAACCAAGTTTGTTGCAAAACTATATTTTTCTAAACAAAACCTGGTCCATAACTAAGAGAGGGCTAGACACTGAGACACTAAGAGAGGGAAGACAACAAGGAATACAAAGAAAGAAACGGGACTTGTCTGAATAAATAGGGAACAATCAAAAAGATGGAAAGCAGGTGAGCTGATTACTTAATTAGAACCACATGAGGAGAGAGCAGAAGAAACAAACTGGGAATATTAGGGCCCCATCTATACTAAAATAACTCTTACTATACATAAAAATTACATTATGATGTTTGTAAATTATGTTTCTGTTAGTTTAACAATGCATGAAACTTGAATTTTTGTAGTTTTGAAAAAACAATAACAAAGTGTAAAAACTTTCATAATAATCTCAAATCAAAATAACAGAGCTGACAATGAGAGCAATGTCTTCTAATTGTCCTTCGTGACTAATAAAAGCCAGCGATGCCTCTGAAAGTAGGTGGTGACTGTAAATATTAAGGTCTGAGGACGTTGCTAATGGATTCTCTGATGACACACTTCATCTTGGCACAGATTGTAATTGCTTTTTACATGACAACTAATAGTGTGGGGGCTTTAGAGACAGTAAAGGGAGAAAAAAAAGATCCCTTGAAAATATAGACCTACAAAATTAAACCTTGGTTTTCAATTTTCACTCCCACTAGAGTAGAGCAATTAAATGGATTTAACCCAGGACTGTATAATAAGACAAATAAAGTGTGTATGTGTGCGTGTGTGGTTGTTCATTGTAGGTCTAACAAGAATCAGCTTGGTTGGCACGACATTTAATTTACTTGAAAGGGTAAAATTATACCTGAAGTAAAGCACAGTTTGACAATAGCCAATGTCTTTATAAGGCTAATTATTGCTCACTGCTGAAATGTGAGAATAAATGTTGTTTCCTGTGTGAGTGTTTGTGTGTGTGTGTGTTTGCATGAAATGAAATCCATATTTTTCGGCCTATAAGTCAAGTTTTTTTTGTGTGTGTGCATAATTTGCATGCCCTGTGACATATACACTGAAGCGACGTATTTATGGATTTTTTCCATATTTATAAACCAATTTTTGGCTGGGATCTGACCATGTTCAGTCATTCTAACTGAAAATATTGAACACTACCATTTTCTGCCGCTAGATGGCACTCGAATAGTATGACATGTCGTTGTCATGTAATACCATACCATACCAGCTTTATTTATAGAGCACTTTAAACACCTACAGGACCAAAGTGCTGTACACACAACAAAACATTCACAATCAGGTAATAAAAACGATTAAAATAATTAATAGGTAAAAATGGCTATTAATGACACAATCAGCTTGCCATAGTCTACTACCACCATTATCCAGCTCACTTGGAGCAACCGTCAGTTACATTTCGCTGCACCACCCCGGTGAAATGCAGCTAATCTGACTACTGAAGTGCATTTATTCATTAAAAGTTCAACTGAGACACACCTTTACTATAACATCGACCAAACAAACAATTGTTTTAGGTGTTTAACTTGTTAAATTTTGAAGAAATGTTTAGCGAGTCCCCTTCTGCACGTTCCCGTTTCCACGTATCAGCTGTTGAATTGCAGCTGATTAGACCATCAAAGTGCATTTATTAAGGAAAAGTTAAACTGAGACACGCCCTGTGATGGACTTGCGACCCGTCCAGGGTGTACCCCGCCCCTAGCACAGTGACTGCTGGACATGGGCACCGGCGACCCCGTGACCCAAAGTGGAAGAAGCGGGTAAAAGATAATGGGTTGATGGATGGATAAACTGAGAAACACCTTTACTATAATTTCGAGCAAGCAAATACTGTAATTGTTTTTAACTGTTAATCAAGTTAAATTCTTGTTAAAGTCCTCACGTGCACGCTACTGCAGCTGCCATTTGGCAGACAACCGATTTTTGACACAACACCGGTCCCCATTTCTGGGTTGTCAGCGGTGACACGTATCAAACGCGACACAGCAGCGGTGACGCATAATAGACGCGACGTATATGGTGAAGCAACATATTTATAGATTTTTCCACTTTAGACATATTTGGACTTATAGGGCGGTGTGACGTGTATAGTGAAAAATACGGAATATACATTTTTTCGTTCAGTTTCTAATATCATAGTCCCTCCCCCCTTTGAGAGTAAGTCATGATACTTTGGCTAAAGTTTCTCGGCTTTTCAGTGGGGTTAAAACAAAATTTGCCATTATGTGCAATCTGTTGTTCCATACTTTAGAGGTTTTTCAGACAACATTTCGCTTCCCCTCTGCCATTGTTTTTGTCTTTCTGCTGCCTTTTTTTCTGTCTGGGTTTAGGATAAAGACTGAATTACACCACAGAACAGTCCTGGATAGCAGAGACAGAGATTACCCACCCTGATCTTTTCACAGACAATAAATAGTTCAGTGCAAACGCTCCCCGAGGGCTTCGCCACCTCTGTGCTGAGAGTGTGCATCAACACGCATCAGAGAAGTGGTAGAAAACAGTTTTATCCTCTTTGACCTATTACTTAACTCAAGAAAAAGTTAAATGAAGAGAGTCAGTGCAGTGGGTGTTGGGTTTGTCGCCTTGCTGGTTGATTAGTTAAAGTCCCAACACATCCCTTTTCTTTAAACAGCATGAGAAAATCACAGCTTTGCTTTTAAATTACACATTCTCAGTTTTAAAAAAAAACCTGTAGATCTGCTGCTAATGTAAAGGTTTCTCATGTATTTGAATCTGTTTCTAAACAAAACAATACAGTTTAACTCACAGGTTGCATCAGGCTTTAATGAGTCAATTCATTAACTGAATTCATGTTTTTTGTCACTTCTAATAGAGCGGATTATGACAGGGCATGCACAGATTGCATTCCAACAGCTTTGCTTTGAAAATACATTGTGATAAATAAACTATTTGAGATTATACTTTGCTGAATCCATATTTAATCCCGTGCTGGAAACCTGTAACCAGTCAGTAAGTGGCCAAATGATTTCTGTCCCCACATTGACAATTACATAAACTATTCTGTAGTTTGTACACAAGAGCCTCTAAAACCACACAAGTTGTTGGGCAATTATAATGAATTCTACTCGAGGCTGCATTTTGAGGAATCAAGGACTCATCAGTTAGCATCATGAAAACTTCAGCAATTCTGTCACGGAGTGTTTACCACACCATACCATATAAATTTATTTATAGAGCACTTAAAACAGCAACAAGGCCAACCAAAGTGCTGTACAATAGAAACAAAAAGCACAGTGGACTGAAGCGCTAGATGCTGAACTGAAATTGTTGATATTGACACAAAAGGTTCTGCCCAAGAGGTAGGACTCAAACCATTTGAGGGCTGACCCTGTGATGCCCACCCACTGCTCCAGCCTAGAAATGAGGATGTTGTGGTCAATGGTGTCAAAAGTGGATGTAAGGTCCAATAAGACAAGCAGCACAGAATCACCTGTGTCTGTGGCTGTGAAAATGTCATTAAAAACCTTCAGTAGAGCAGTTTCAGTGCTATGGAGAGATTTGAAGCCGGATTGGAACAACTCTAGGATGGCGTGGTCGTCCAAGAAAATTCCATCTGAGACTCAACAATTTGTTCCAGTAGTTTGGAGGTGAATGAAAGTCTGGAGGCAAGCCGGAAGTTGGACACCGCCGAGGGGTCATGGTTAGGTTTTTTCAGGAGAGGCTGGACAGCAGCATAAACTGCTATTCACTATAGCAAGAATAGAAGGACCCAGAGTAGTAAAAACCTCCTTTGAACCTCTTGAGCTGAGTGTCTTGATAAGAATTGATTTATCAGAGTCAGAGTCTTTATTGTCATTTGCACCGCATGTGGTACATGTGATGAAAACGAGATTATGTACACGGGGTCCCAGTTACATCCAACAACAAATGCAAGAGAAAAACAGACTTGACTTATCTAAATGGTTTTCAGAATCTGTTGGAATCCTGGCAAAAACCAATGCAGATTTGTTCCTGTCTTTGATTTTATATGTCTACCTTATAATGTTTTGCTAGTTTGATACTTTGTTAAAAATAAATTAAAAAATTTAAAAAAAACTTTCTTTTGTTTTTTTCTCTCTTTTGTTTTCTATTGTTTATTGTTTGTTTGTTTATTGTTTATTGTTTAAGGAAATTCTACCACTGCTGTTCATTGTTCTTTAGTTTTAGCAGGTCGCTTTCGTAAATGAGCCCATGAGGTTCAAAAGATTTACCTGACTAAATAAAGGTTGAATAAAAAAACTAAGCCCTAATGTAGTAGAAAAACATCATTATAAACAGCAGCACGAACATGAGTCTGTATGAGCAGATGGTCACAGATGAACACAGCAACAAGAAAACAGATCAGCATCAGCATGATGTGATATTTTGCAGTGATTATTCTTATTATTTATTTATTCATGAGTCTAACAGCCTCAGGGTAGAAGCTGTTCCTCAGTCTAGTGGTTCTACATTTGATGCTCCTCAACCTCCGTCCCGAGGGGAGTGGGGCAAAGAGTGAGTGTGCTGGGTGAGTGAGGTCTTTCATGATGCAGGTGGCTCTTTTCCTGCATCTGGAGGTGTAAATGTCTGTGATGGTGGGGAGACTGACTCCAACAGACTTCTGTGCAGCCTTCACCACTCTCTGTAGAGCTTTCCTCTCTGCAACTGTGCAGCCTCCATGCCACACATTGATGCTGGAGCACAGGATGCTCTCCACTGCACACCTGTAGAAGGAGGTGAGAACTGGGCTGCTCAGACCAGCTCGTCTCAGCCGTCTTATCATCAGTATCCACTATAGAAATTAGGCTGGGGAGGAAAGAGATTCTTGAGGATGAGTTTTCCCTGATGATGTTGTTGTGGTTAATACGTTTCAGTACTGATGAGGTGGAAGGCAGCTATAGCTTCATTGTTACACACCTGTTTTAGGCCACTCTTGATATAAACTTTTACTTTGTATTTAACCAAGCAAATTCCACTGAGATCACAGATCATTTGCTGATACTTTGCAAGGGAGGTCTGGGCATGAAGGCAGCATGTTTTAGACTGTGGGAGGAAACTGCAGAATCCATGCAGTCAGTAATAAAAGTAAAACCATACACACTGCAGTTTTGTCCCTTCTTCTGTCAACAAATTACTTTGTATAAAAAAAATTAAATACCGTATTTTTTGGCCTATAAGTCACAGTTTTTTATATAATTTGCGTGCCCTGAGACTTAATGCCCAAGCAACATGTTTATAGATTTCTTTCCCATATTTATAAACCAACTTTTGGCTGAGATATGACCGTTCTCATTCATTCTGACTGAAAATATTGAACACTACCATTTTCAGCCGATGGATGGCATTTGAGTATAAGGCATGCCGTTGTATCATGTAATAGGTAAAAGTGGCTATTAATGACACAATTGGCTTGCAATAGGCTGCCACCATTGTCAACCTGGAGCAACCGAATCAGCTTCATTTCGCTGCGCTGCCCTGGCAAACTGCAGCTAATTTGACCATCAAAGTGCATTAAAAGTTAGACTGAGACACACCTTTACTATAATTTCAAGTAAACAAATAATTGTTTTAAAGTGTTTATCTTGTTAAATTCTGGTTTAAGTCCTCCAATTCACGCTCCCACGGCAGCCATTTGGCAACCAATCTATTTTTGGGACAACACCGGCCCTTGTTTCCACGTTGTCAGCAGTGACGCATAATAGATGCAACTTATACGGCGAAGCAACGTATTTATGGATTTTTTCAAGTTATTAGACATATTTGGACTGATGCGACATAGGGTGCAACGTTTATGGCAGAAAATACGGTACTTGAAACAATAGTCCGCACTGTTTTGCACCTTTTGTTGCAAGCAAGTCATTTGGAGCATGTCATTGATGTTGATTAAACATTGCTTCACCATCATCCACTACAGTTTTGTAATAACTTGTATCATTCAGAGCATAAATTTAAAGTTGCACAAACCACTCATCTTTTTGGCCCTCTCTGCTTTACCTTCCTTTCACAGTTCAGTTGTGGTGCTTAATTTTTCATTTAACTTGTAAACAGTTGGTACCAAAATTTCTTCTGAGTACCAGAGGGTCCTGCGTACCATCAGTGGTACTTGTAATGGGTGTAAAGCTTATCATCAAGTTAACACTTAAACAGAATTATACAAAAATAAACAAAAAATACAGTGGCTACACATGTGATAGTGATCTGAAGGCTCCTACAGTTTTTACGAGTCATTTACGTGTTTACACCAAATCTCTCTCTGTAAGATTTTTTTTTTGTTGCTCTTATTCTTTAAGAAATCTGTAAAAAAAAATCTGGTTTATAACAAGCCTTTGTAGACATTTATCTTCACAAAAACTTGTTGGCATGTTTGTTTGCCTTTATTTAACACATTTTCCAAATGATTTTTGCGTTACTTCAATACAACATTACAATCTTTTGCCCACCAGTAGAAAACAAAGACTGCTCAACGTGTGCAGGAGACGTCACGCTGGAATGGGTCTTTAGTCAACTATTGAGTTGAAAAGAAGTAAAACTTCATCAAACTATATTTAAAAATACCCTGATGTATGCTCAATAATCCAGGTAGAAACATAAAAAAAAGAAGCTAAGTCTGGTCCTCTGGACATTCAAAAAACAAAACAAAACCAAAAAATTTAGAAATGTTTCGTCTTTCGTCTGAAAGACTTCCTCAGTCTGAGATGCTGTATTCAGCTCAGTCTTATAAATAGCACCCCCTCACAGTGGATCAGACAACAGAAGTCATCTCAGGGCAATGAACAGAAACATTCACACACGTATATTTTAAAATGATTATGAATTAAAATGCCCTTCATATGAAATTTGATTTATTTTCCAAGTTTTAAAGTCTCAGCAAGTTATGCATTTATTATTATTATTATTACTATTTACCCAGGTAAATCCATTTGAGATCATTTATTTAAAGTGTGGTTTGAAGGCAGACTAAACATGCAAGTTTTTTGGGAGAAAACCCACAACAACACAAGGAGTACATGATAACTACATACAGAACGACCTTAGGCCCAATCCTGGGGATTGAACCCAGGGCCTGCTTGCTGTGAGGCAACAGCTAACCACTAAGCCATCATGCTCTTCATTCATTTATGAGATAAATTTTATATTGATGAAAAGGCAAAAAAAAAAACTACAAAACTGACCAATAACATTGACCTCAGTTTGTTTTTTCTCATTTTCTGTTTTTATATTTTTTTAACTTTATTTTAAACATGACAAATCCATTGGCCTATCATTTGTATTTTAGCTATTTTAATTTTACTTTATTTCAAGTATTTTGTTTTATCAATTGAAATTGCTTAAGTTTTATGATTTGGTAGATTATAATTTTCTTTTAGTTATGTATAAGGCTCAGAATTACATGCTATCATCGAACATTCAAGCGTATTTTTTGAAAAGGATGAGTTGTTATAATCTTAAGGGAATGGATATTTTTGTAAAACCAAAGTACTGTATAGAACTAGTTTAAAAGGTCGGTCTACTTCAATACAGGGAATAGGTTCATGGAATAGTTTGGAAAATTATGTAAAAGAAAAGTGGAGTCAATGTTTATACTGTATTTAATAAAATGATTAAGACTATTTTGTTGAAAAGATACATATAAGTTTGTTAAATATCAAATTAATTATAAACGGTAAATTTTATAATAATAATAATAATAATAAACTTTATTTGTATAGCACCTTCCAACAATGCCTTGCATTGACCAAGGTGCTTAACAGGATAAAAAGATGAAAAAACTGGAACAATAAATCAATGAAAATAGAATAAGAAACAACAGCAATAAAAGAAGGCAATGGAAATAAAAAATGCTACAAACTAAAACTTTTTGAACAAGAGGAAATAAAAAGGCAATGTAGATAAAAAATGTTACATATTAAAATACCAAAAGTAATAATAGTTGCACACTGGAAGCTTATTTGAACTAGAGGAAATAAAAAGGCAATGGAAATAAAAAATGCTACATACTAAAATACCAAAAGTAATAAAAGTTACACACTGAAAGCTTTTTTGAACAAGTGTGTCTTCAGTCTGGTTTTGAACAGAGTCAGATCAGAGGTGGCACGCAGCTCAAGGGGGAGACTGTTCCAGGCTTTAGGGCCGGCAACAGAAAATGACCGGTCTCCCCATTGTTTGTACCTTGAGTGAGGCACCTCCAGCAGGTGTTGACTGGCAGATCGTAAAGCTCTGCCGGGCTGATGGGCTTTCAAAAGTTCTGAGATGTACAGAGGTGCAAGTCCATTCAGAGCTTTGAAAACAAACAGCAGCAGCTTGAACTGTATCCTGAACTGAACCGGGAGCCAGTGTAAAGAGGACAGGACAGGAGTGATGTGTTCATATTTTCGTGTGTTGGTCAAAAGGCGCGCGGCAGAGTTCTGTACAAGCTGTAATCGGGAGATGGAGGATTGATTAATACCAACATACAAAGCATTACAATAATCAAGTCTGGAGGTCACAAAGGCATGGATGGCCTTCTCCAGATCAGCACGGCTGAGAAATGACTTGACTTTGGAGAGCAGTCGGAGCTGAAAGAAGCTGGTCTTGACAACAGAACTGATCTGTTTATCAAGCTTTAAGTTGGAGTCAAGCTGCACTCCAAGATTTCTGACCACCGGGTTGAAATGGGGGAGGGGAAAACCAACACTGGGACTGGGAAGGATGTTGCTGGTGTCATCAGGTGCACCAAATAAAATGCATTCAGTTTTATCTGTGTTTAGGTGGAGGAAGTTTTGAGAGAGCCAGTGCTTAATGTCATTTAAGCAGTTGACAAGAGTGTTTGAACTGAGTGAGGGGTTGGGAGTGACTGGCAGATAGATTTGTAAATCGTCTGCATACATGTGAAAAGACAGGTTATGACGTGCAATGATTGATCCTAATGGCAGCATGTAAAGAGAGAAGAGGACTGGCCCTAGAATAGATCCCTGTGGTACGCCAGAGGTCAGAGGGGTTGATGAAGAGGAGGACAGGTCGCCTATCATGACAGAAAAAGTTCTCCCAGACAGGTAAGATTTGAACCACTCAAGCACAGCTCCCTGGAGGCCAACCTGCTGAGACAAGCGGTTGATTAGTACCTGATGGTCGACGGTGTCAAAAGCTGCTGAGAGGTCTAACATCACCAGCAGTGCAGGGTTTTTTGCATCCAGGGACAGAAGAATGTCATTCTGTACTTTGAGCAGTGCAGATTCAGTGCTGTGACGAGCTCGAAAACCTGACTGAAATTTTTCAAACAGGTTGTTGAGTTCTAGAAACGATTGAAGTTGAGTAAAAACAATCTTTTCCAGGACCTTTGATAGAAATGACAGATGTGAAACTGGTCTGAAATTAGAGAGAGCTGTAGGATCTAGGCCTGGTTTTTTGAGAAGAGGCCTGACCACAGCATGTTTGAAAGCAGATGGCACAAAACCTGAAGATAGACAGCTGTTAATGAATGACAAAACACAAGGACCAATTACATCAAAGGATTGTTTGAACATTTTAGAGGGAATGATGTCCAGAGAACAGTTAGTTGGTTTCATCTGCTGAACCACCTTGGTGAGGTTAGGCAGTGAAACCAGGTCGAACTGGTCAAAAACAGCTGTGGTTATTGCAGACGCACAAGACTGGATGGTGTTGGATGAACTGACAATGTTCTGTCTGATAGAGTCTATTTTGTTGACAAAATAGCTCTGAAAGTCATCGCAGGTAGACTGTGTGGCAGTTTTCAGAACATTGACAGATGGGTTGATGACAGACTGGAGTGTGCTGAAAAGCGTCCTCGGCCGGTTGGAGCTGGTGGAGATTAAATTGGAGAGGTACTGTGACTTGGCCTGTTTCACAGCATTATGATACTCACAGAGACAGTCTCTCAGTATTCCTTGAGATACATGAAGCCGGTCGCGCTTCCATTTTCGTTCTGCTTTTCTGCAACGTTGTCGAAGAGCTCGCGTCGTTTCGTTGAGCCATGGTGAAGGTTTGTTCTTTGAAGATGCCTGTTTGAGAGGAGCGATGGAGTCCAAGATCGTCGTGCAGGTGTGATGGAAGGAGCTGATGAAGTCCTCAGGATGTAGAGATGGGTCCAGGCTGACAGCAGAGCAGAATTCAGTGCTCTTAAAGGCATCAGTGAACTCACTTGGAGTTAATGGGGTGATAGAGCGACAGAAACGTGCTGGGAGAATAGCCTTTGGTGCAGGAGAGGTGAAAAATTCGAATAAGATGGGAAAATGGTCTGAGATACAGGTGTCCAGGATCTCCACAGCAGGTATTTGTAGGCCGTGGGAGATAATTAAATCGAGTGTATGACCCTGGCTGTGTGTGGCTCCCGAGACCGACTGTGACAGGTTGAAAGAGTCCAGGAGGTCCTGAAACTCACATCCAAGCTGATTACTTGGGCAGCAGGTGTGTACATTGAAGTCCCCACAGAAAAGCCAAGAGTCAAACTTTGGCATTAGGTCAGCCAGTAGTTCAGAAAACTCACTGAGAAAGTTTTTGTTGTATTGAGGGGGCCTATAAAAGAGGCCACACAGAATAGGTTTTGCAGATTCCAGCACAAAAATCATGTTTTCAAAACTGTTGTAATTTTTCTGAGGCAACATGCGGCACTTGAACGCCTCCTCATTGAAAACTGCAGCGAGGCCCCCCCCTTTTCCAGATCCACGCGGAGCGCTCAGATAAGAGAAGCCAGGTGGGAGGAGTTCAGAGAAGGAGCTGTTGTCTCCAACTTTCTGCCAGGTTTCCGTGATCAAAAACAGATCCAGACGATGAGTGGAGATCAAATCACTTAATATAAAAGTTTTATTTGTTATTGATCTGGCGTTAAACAGCGCTGACCGTACAGGAACACAGCCAGTTACGTCACTCTCAGCTCGAGCGAGCGGGCGGAGGTACTGTACGCAGCCTCGCTCCACCGCCCTCACGGGGGCACAAGATGGAAACTGATCGCTGGCGTCATGATTGATAGCAACAAGGCATCTGTTGCGGCGGGCAAAGGAGCGGCGGACATCAAAGACGCTGAATTCGGGAGGTAAGTCAGCCGTCGGCGTGTTGTGAGACGAGAGATACTTTTTAAACCTCACCAGAATGCCTGCCCTCGTTCCGCGTCTTCTGCGCCGCTTGTTGCGTGGCAGCGTGGTCGTGTTGCGTAGTAGGTACGCTGGTACAGACGCCAAGAAAGGTGGAGGTGGAGGAGGCTTGAAATGTCCATATTTGCCAGTAGCCGGTGTGTTGATCAGCGAGTCTTGGAGACTTAGGAGAGTTGAGCGATCATAGACCAGGAGCGAGGATGCATCGTCGATGAAAAAAAGGCAGAACACGAACAACAGTAAAAAGTGCAGGAGAGCATGTAGACGGCGTACCATCAGCAAAGGCGCCATCTTGAAAACTTTGTTGTATTATGTATTGATGATTATTGTTTGAATTGATATTTTGAATTGATTTTGTTTAAGAAGGAGCAGAAAGGATAAGATGTTTTCTTCTTCTGCTTCCTTTCATTTTATTTTTTTATTTTTTGTTTTGAAATTGTCTTTGTGTTTTAAAACTGAAATGAAATTAATAAATACATAAATAAATAAATAAATAAATAAATAAATAAATAAATAAATAAACAAATAAATAAATAAATAAATAAATTTCCCAGACATATGCAATGTTACAAAATAACCCAATGTATTTGCCAATTCTTTAAATGTGCTATGTGTAACTTTCTGTAGAGTGCAGAACTTAGAAAAATTTTCAACAGGCAAAGCATTCTGATCCCTCCCCCTCAGAGCCATATATGGCTCTGCTCCCCCTGGCCCTGCTGAAATTCAAATTCAAGCTCTGTTTTTATTGGCTGGTTACAAACTCTGTTTTTATTGGCTGGTTAATGGCGGGTCACTCTGTGTTTTTAGTGTTTTTATAAATGCTGATAGAGAAGCAAGGGGACTATAGTTTTTTTCAGAGATTACTTTGTCTAACATCAGTCTGTCAGTAGATAGTGACAGAGTGAAGAAATATGTTAAAAATATATTGTTAGAAAAGTTACAGACTGCACTACAAAGTTACATAGTGCAGCTTTAAGTGTTGCTTAAAGAGGTGGAAAGAAATGAACTTTATATGTTTCTGCAGTGGCAATTCTGCGTGGATGTAAGAACATGATTTAGTAATCAACACAACTGATGTATTTGTTTTATGTCTCGTTGGAAATAAATTCTGCATTTTTCTTTTATTTCTAAAAGATTGTCTGAGTTTAAATAGGTGGTACACCAATGTCTTGATACGCACTCGTACATGTATGCTTGTGTTTAAATAGTTTAAAAGTCAAGTTTCCTCAAATGATTGGGTCAAAAATGAGCAACATGCCAATTTCCATTTTGCTGTGTGACTGCAACTAGACATAGTTTTCAATTCAATTCAGTTCATTTATACAGCATCAAGTCACAACAGAAGTCATCTCAGGGCACTGAACAGAAACATTCACACACATGAAAAAGCCAATAGACTATATGCCACGGACATCCGTTCTGGCACTTCCGCATTCATGAGCCGGACCGCGCACTTCCGGTTAGCGGGAAAGACACGAACATAAATGTCTAAATACAATTAATAAAACATCTGCATACACACCAAAAATAACTCTATACGCATATAAATCCATTTAAAATTATGGCGACGTTCCCCCTACGGATAGCCGCGATAAATTTTCGCCTGAACCCCCCCTCGGAACAGCTGTTCCCACAGGTGGGCAACGCGCAGCCGCTTCCCGTTTCAGGTCGTTGCCATGGTCTGCTACGAGGAGCTAACTCTAACAACGGCAGTGGAGCGGAACCGGAAGTGCGGGATGTGTCCCATATTTTAACGGAGGTATGTCACACCTACCCATGGCATATAGCCTATTAGTAAAAGTTTTCCATCCAACAGATTGTGTTGATTTGTCCCTTCATCGCATTCTGCCATCTTAAGAAAAGGTCAATATCAAAAATCAGGTTGCCACGTCAAATTCAAGATGGCCACCACCTTAAATTAATGTAAACCAACAACCCCTATCATTTGAGGCAGTGCTGGGCAGCGCTAATCCAAAAATTAGTTCCACTATTTCTAAAGCACTTATTGATTTATTTAGGTCCGCAATTTCAAAAGCACTTATGTATTAGCAATGCTAGCGGACGCTAATGCTAACACGCTAACCACCATTTTGAAGAGGGCAAATGCGAAATACTTTTTTAAATCCAGCAGATTTGACCATTTGAACCAGTTAAGCTCAGAAAAACCTTGTGCTATAGCACAAGGTTTTTCTGAGCTTAACCGGTTCAAATGGTCAAATCTGTTGGATTAAAAAAAATATTTCGCCATATGCCCTCTTCAAAATGGCGGCCGGCAAATGGCGAAATACTTTTTTTAATCCACCAGATTTGACCATTTGAACCGGCTAAGCTCAGAAAAACCTTGTGCTATAAAGTCAGCTAAGAAATATATTTTTCTCAGCAAAGAAATAATTGTTTTTACCGTGTTTTCATGGAAAGTCCTTATCTTCTGTGGCCGTCGCGGCCGCCATTTTGAAGAGGGCAAATGGCGAAATACTTTTTAAAATCCAGACGCGTCGCGTAGGCCGCTGAGAAACATCCATAAGTTCACCCTCCATGTTAAAAACTCTTCGTCTGACTCTTCGAAAACAAGCAATAAGGCTGCAGAGTAACACACTGGCTGCTAACTGAGAGCGCTCGCTCTAGCAAAGAGACTGAGGGGACGCTTTTTTGTCACGGACCACATCCGGCGCTGACAGGATATGGTCTGTTAGCAGTCGTCCGGGCCCGTAAATAAGTTTTTTCGTTTTTACTGATAGATAATTAGTTATTAACGGTACTGCATTTTAAATAAAAATAGCGCAAATCCGCTTATGAATTATAAAAGTTAGTCAAACCGCTGTAACGCTGATAAATTGTTTAGGTACGCTATAAGCGGATTAGCGCATTAGCGCTCCCTAGCGGTCTGGCGCCCACCTTTGATTTGAGGGAACTAGTTGTTATCCTGTTTTAAAGGATTGTATCCTCAAATGATTGGCACAGCTCATGGGGTGGCTGACGATTAGTCTAGGTGGCCAAGGCCACCAATAGCCACCCACTGGCTCCACCATTACATCATGGATACCATTGCTCCCGCCACTCACCAGGATCCGTCACTGCCTAGCTGCAGTGCCTGGAACAAGCAGAAATTTAAAAAACACTACAAAGCTACAGGCGTTCACTATTCAGCTCCTTCATCGACAGGGAACATTAACATAACACTTGGTCATTTTAAATTAGTTACAGTAAATGTTTGGTGTCTGCAGTTTTGGTTTATTTAGGTTTAAGTTTATTTAAACTCATACAAATAAATCAACATTTAATTCCCTTAATTTTTCCATTGATCCAAAAATGAACAATGGACTTTTCTTGCTCAGTGGTTTAAAAAGTAGTTAACATGATCCTTTTGTCTTTGGGTGGTCCTCTTGTATTTCGTGTCTAATTTTCAGGTGTGAGTTTCATTTGTGTGCAGTGCTGTTTTCTGAACACCGTGCGCTCATTTGTTTCTCTTCTGAAATGATCATAATGATTTCACTGCCTGAAGCTATAAATATTCTCTCTGTGCCAGGTTCTGTCACTTTGCCCGTTTCTTATCTTCCTTTTTATGTTTTTCAACGCAGCTGCAGAATCATGTGGAAAACTGCCCAAGACCCCGATTTACCAAATGTCTCATGTGTGCCACTTCACAGTCTAATTAAGAGCCATAAATTATACATTTGCCTCGTGTCACAAATGGAACTGGCAGTGCATCTGCCCTGGATGCAAACAGATGATGTGTCAGGCCCAGGCTGGTGGTGGGCAGGACACCCACCTTGCACGGTGGAACTATGGCGGAAAAAGTGACTTGAATCAAACGAAGGGGGTGGGCGGCGAGCAGGGGGTGAAATATGGGTGAGGAGATACAAGCATGACTTATGTGATCGGAAAATGTGAAATTTTGAAGGTTGGCTTCACCAGCAAATGGGTCAGTGCTCATGAGGAGAGTTGTGGGGGTTCTGACAAGAGGCAGACATGTTTTTTTCTTCTTCTTCTTCTTCTTCTTTTTTGAGCTAAAACAAAAAAGGTCACTATATAAAATGAAACTCCTCCATGAAACATATTAGAAAGTCCTGATTGTGTTGGAATAATTAGAAAAATAATAATAATAAACGACATTCGTTTGAGCATTTTAATTTTAAAAAAAAGTTAAATGTCAGATGTTTCCAATTCTGTGTTCATGGCACAACTGTGCAAAAAACAAATGATTAATTAAAAAAATTTCCTCACTCTCGAACCAGAAAGTTTTTACAGTGAAAGTGATTTTTCACACTCGAAGGATCGGTGATAACCTCTAACTCTTTGCCAAATTGGTGTTTCATTGTGCACTTCTGAAAACTGGACTGTGTTCTGACAGTCCAAATGGACCATCTAAGAGGAAACTTAAGGATTAAAATGATGAGAAGACAATTTTTTTTTAAATAAACTAGCTTCAACAAAGAGCAATAATCTTGTATTTTATTTATTTGTTCATTTTTTTGTGCGTACTGTGCACATATTTGTAGTAAAATATCTCCTGGATCACTGAACACATTTTAATGACCCTTTCAGGAAGTAATCACTGGGCTGATTACCGGTAGCTTAGATTTAACTTGATACAAGATGGCTACCGCAGCAAACACAAACATGGAAATAACTCAACCAATTTAACATGGAACTTAGTAGCTCTGAGGACTAATTAATTTGCCCTGAGCACTAATTAACCATACAGGATCAATGTTTGGAACTTAGCCGTTAACTTTTGGAGTCATCTCTGTTAGCAAAATATCTAACGTACTAATACTTTTATTGTCAGTAATGAATCAATGGATGTAAACAGGGGGTGAGAAGGCAAGCCTGTGGTCACTTCCCTGGACTGACAACATTTAAAAAAAAATGTGAGTGGGAAAGATGAAACACCCACACGTGCCTCCACCCTTATTTGCCCCACTCTGGGCCCTTGAGCAAGGTTTTTAACCCCCATCATCTCTTCCTCCAAGCACCCTACTTGGCAGATCTCTGCTCCACACAGAGGGCTGTGGTATCTCGGTGGTCTTTGGTTACATCAGGAAGAGCATCCGGCTTAAAAACAATGGCTAAGCCTTTGTGTGAGTTAGCTCTCGCTCTGGCGACCCCTGAAGAAGGTAGCAGCCGAAAGAAGAAGAAAATCAATGGATGAATGAATCTATATATGATGCATTATTAGAGTGAACCTCATCCAAGATGACCATCAAAGTGAATTAATGTTAGAACGCACAATAATGGCTACACCTCAGCCAGTTTTACAATCACTGGTATGTCCAGTAGTCAGTGTGCGAGAGGCGGGGTACACCTTGGACAGGTCTCCAATCCATCACAGGGACACACAGACAAACGGTGCAAACAACCATTCTCATGTTCAATCTATAGGGACAATTTAGAGTTACCAACCTGAAAGTTTTTCATCTGTGGGAGGAAACCCGAGTACCCGGAGAAAACCCACGTATGCACGTAGAGAACATGAAAGCTCTATCCAGACAGATAAACCGATTAGCTTTTGTAGTTAACCTAAAATTAGGAGACATAGTAGCTAACATTCTTTCACAGCACACTCAAAGCGCTCACAGATCATGCACGATATTTTTAAAAAAATCTGAGATTGTGCATTTTGTTATTTTTCAAGATTTGACCAACAACTTTGTAGTTTCTCAACAGAAGAGCATGGCTTTCTTTTTAACTGTTCCCTTCTGCTGGGATTGCCAACCTTTACCAACGATGAAGATGATCTAAAATCCTGGCATTAAGTGTGGCCGGTGATTTAATTTCTGAACAGGTTGTCAATAATCATTTTTAAAATTGCAAAAACATTATACAGTATAGGTTTTATGTTGTTCGTGTTCAGCTCATAAATGTATCAAAAACCAATTTATACACAATGTACACACACAGTTTGAAATCTTCAGCTGGTGCTAATAAGCAGACCTTTAACTTCATTTGATGTTTTTCTTCTTTATAACATTAACAGCATCATCTGACACCTCAGCGGTACATAAGATATCATTTGCAGAAGTGTCAGACTGCGGCGTACACATTTCAAGCCTATTTATGGTCTTTTATCCTCACACCTGAAAACTGAAGCTCAGCTCTCGGCGAGTAAATTCAGCCATCAAGGGAAAGGGAAAAAAAGGGATTTCAAGTCAAAGCGGTCGACAAAAACATGACTAATTCTGACAGCACAGGTGGATTTGACTCCTACAGAAAATATAGACGTTTACAGCTACACAGCTTAACTTGTGTTCCTTGTATTAAAATTATAACATATAGTGAATTTATATTTTCAGGTTGGATTGACCGCAAATGGAAGATTTTCATTTACCTGGTACTGATCACTTTTTTGGGAATTTCACTCTATTTTATCAAGTGTTGATGAGATATTTTGCTAACAAACAGAATACTCCTACACCCAGTTTTAGCTCAATATCTGTAAAATTAACTGATTCATAATTTTTTTTGTTTGTTTGTTTGTTTGTTTGTTTGTTTCCTAAGCTCAGCTGTAGTACAGCTGGCTTTGGTTGCCATTTTGCAACGAGATGACTCCAAAAGTAAATCAATTGTAGATGTTTGCTCAATAATTCATTATTGGCAGGTTCATTAAAGTTTGTCCTCTGGTTCATGAGTTACGTTGTTAACAGACAGACATATTAAACTCTAAAAAGTGCTGGCAATGTATTAAAAACAAATAGTGTGTGATCAGTTACTACTTAGAGCATGTGGGTTTAGGCTGCTTCCTTCTTCAGGAACATCTCGTGACAGAGTTTGCGATTGCTTTACAACGGATGCCCGTCCTAACACAACCTGGTGTTGAACCTGCAGCCTCTGGATCACGAGATCATGGTGTTGACCACCGAGCTTCTACAGCCACATCTATTCAATTGTTTTCAGTTTATTTATTTAGTGCCAAGTCACAACAGAAGACATCTCAGGGCACTGAACAGAAACATTCATATATAAAAATAATAAAACATTATTTATCTGAGGAGATGACAGATTTTAATTTAACTCCATCACAGAACTCTCAACTTGAGCTAGCACAAAGGCGACAGTGGAAAGGAAAAACTCCCTCATGAGGAAGAAACCTTTAGCAGAACCAGGCTCAGGACAAGTGGCCATTTGAAAAGCGGCCATCTGCTTTGACTGGCTGGGTTTGAGAGGAATAGATACACAATGGCAGGTCAAGAATCATGTTGGTTCATTCAACCTTTATTTAAACAGATAAATCACATTGAGCCTCAAAGACTCATTTACAAGTGAGATATGTTGGACAGACAATAAAAGTGGTGATAGAAATAGTATCAAATGAAAACTATTTAATTTAAACAATTCATTTAAGGAAACAAGGTCAATTTGTCCTCCAGTAGTCTAAGCCTATAGCAGCACAACAAGCCAACTCTAACTATAGTATTTATCAAAAAGGAAAATCTTAAGCCCAGTCGTAAAACTGGACCATGTGTCAGCCTCATGGAAAGAAATTGGAAGTTGGTTCCACAAGAGAGAAGCCTGATAACTGAAAGATCTTCCTCCCATTCTGCTTTTGGAAACTCTAGGAACCACAAGTACCATAATTTCCGGACTATAAGTCGCACCTTTTTGCCTAATTTGCATGCCCTGCGACTTATAGAGAGGTGAAACTTGTTTATGGATTCCTTCCCATATTTTTAGACCAATTTTTGGCTCAGATATGACCGTTTTTCCATTTTGGCAAAAATGGTGCAGTTTCCGCCGCTAGGGGAGCAGTACCACCTTTGTCTGCTAGGGTACACCAACCGTTCCCACCTCATGTGTCCGACCAGAGCCTCCTCTGGTCGGATTCAGTCTGTCGCAGCCCGACTGAAAATTCTAGTAAACCTTAATGTTTTTGCTGTAAGATATTCAAGTGGGTAGAAGTTACACTGTGTAGAAGAACACAGGTAGTTTCCTTGGTTTCTCCTGCTCTGGAGGTATGAACTAGCTACTTCGCTGTTAGCTCAGTATTTGTTAGCAAAATAGGTCAAGAACCACAGGACAGATTTTGATCAAACTTACAGAACGTAATCACTCGATGGATATTTACAACTGATTAGCTTTATGCGATGTTTGAGATAAAATGTGATGTTTTATAGACGTGAATGTGTCGCGGTTAGCTTCGTTGATTTTTCCTTGTACGTTTGAGCAAATAGCTCATAAACCACACAGCAGATTTTTTTTTTAAACTTACAGAAAGTAATCACTAGATGCACATTTACAAACTGTTAGCTGTTGGAGTTATTTGAGATGAAATTTGATGTTTTATAGACGTAAATGTGTCGCAGTTAGCTTTGTTGTTATTCCTTGTACTTTTTCAAAGTGAAAAAATTTAAATCCAGCAGATTTGACCATTACGTGAATTTATTAAGGAACGGTTAAGCTAAGACACGTTTGCTATAATTTTCAGCAGACAAATAATTGTTTTTACCGTGTTAATCTTGTGAAAAGTCCTTCCGTGCATGCTTCTGTGGTCGTCATTTTCAGCAGGGCAAATGACGCGCTGACGCGTCGCGTAGCGGTGACGCATAATAGATGCGACTTATGTAAAGGTGCACCTGTTTATGGATTTTTCCAATTTATTGACAATAATTGGACAAAGCGACTTATATAAAGGTGTGACCTATAGTCCAGAAAATACACCTGCAGTCTGAGTGTGAAGTGCTGTGTTGGACAAATATGGAACAATAAGATCTGTAATATACTTTGTAAAATGGAGCTAGGTTGTTGAGAGCTTTGTAGGTTAGAAGTAAGATTTTTAATTCAGTTCTGGACTTGACAGGGGCATCTGCTCAGAGTATTTGTTGGGGAAACATTTCAGCTACTGCTGCACAAAAGTTTTTTCTGTAAAATTAGCTCAACTATAGCCATTTATGTGACTGATTGAGGGGCCAAGATGGTGTAGAGGCAGGGCTTCCGACTTGGAACCCGAAGGACCCAGGTTCGAACCCCAGCCACTAAACACCTTGGGGTGTCTATGAGTGCACACCTATTTCCCCAGCTCCCCTGACGCTTTCTATGGCTGCCCACTGCACCACCTGGTGGTGGTTGGGTTAAATGCAGAGACGAATTTCGTCTTGTATGGGAAACATACACAGATGATAAAAACATGACATTTATTTATTTATTTTTTATAAGTAATGGATAAATGGACTGTACTTATATAGCACCTTTCTATCTTATCAAGACACTCAAAGCTCTTTACATTACAATCTGTGCCCTCATACAACATTCTACCAGACCTATACAAAGACTAGTCAGAGATTTATCACATTCAGACACCGATGGGACACGTCGGAGGCAACGAGGGGTTCAGTGTCTTGCCCAGGAACACTTCGGCATGTGACTGCTGGTGGAATCGAATCCCCAACTCTCCCATTGGTGGACGACTGCTCTAACCACTCAGCCACAGCTTCCCCAAGTATCTGTGGCAGCCATCTTAAACAGGATTAGATCCAAAACTCCATCAAATGGTTGCTATCTGAATGTTTAATTCTAATGTGTCCAATGGTAAAAAGATTTTGTTTTGTGTTGCTTTGCAACAGACAAGCGAACCACATAGACAAGGGAATACACTTTTTTTTTTGGCTTTGTTTTTGTTGGTGGGTGATAATAAAATATTCTACACTTAAAACTGAATTCCACCATGGTGGGAGAGTGGGGTGAGTGAATAGGAGCTTCAGAAGGATGAAGAGTAAAGAAGGGAGGAGGAGGGAAAGGGATGATTTATTGTGAAACCTGTGCTCCAGTCCTGTCTGATAATCTGGAAGCAGTGGGTGGGAAGACAGCAGAAAAACACTGTATTGATGACACTGTTTACACCATTGTTAGAGGCGAAAAGAAAACCACAAACCCAGAAAACAAGAGTTTTAGACCGAACCGATTCTTGTCTCAAGGATGTGGGAGAGCTGTGTTTGTGTCCCAATTATTAACCCTTCACCTGCCATTCGTGTGTGAAGCAGGAAATGTAGATGTAGCAGTGGGGCTTCTGAATGTCGTTGATGCTGCCTGTTGTTTTCTCTGTCTGTAGAGGTAAAATGAAAGAAAACCATCATAGAAATGAAGCCATGAGGCATGAACAAATAAATACAGGTTTTCAACTTTACTTTTGAACGGGAACTGTGAATGTTCAGTGAAATAAACCCAATATCAGCTATAATGTCTGTGCATTTTTACTCTGTGCAGGTCAACAGCAGCACTCGACCCGAACGCCACCTGCACGTATCAATGCGACAGTACCAGGATTCATTTTGAACCGGTGACTTTTTATAATGTACTTGTCGGCACAGATGAGTGTTGGGATAGAGTGGAAGGGATCTGTGTCAAAGTTCTCATCCAACCTACAATCACTGAAACCGACCCAGGCAGGGCAGTGATGCCTGCATTTATTTAATTCACATCTTCCTTAAGCAAACATAAGCATGACGCCGATGTCCCCTGTCGCTAAGAGGTTTGAATAATTAATGTTTGTAGTTTTCAGCATGAGTGTTTTCCTGGACTGGAAATAAAACTGAAAATTCTAGTAAACCTTAATGTTTTTGCTGTAAGATATTCAAGTGGGTAGAAGTTACACTGTGTAGAAGAACACAGGTAGTTTTGTTTTTGCTTGTTTGAGGCACCGCAGAGCAACGGATCCTGGCGAGTGGATGGAGCAATTTTATTTTATCCACAACCAGGTGCAAAGGCAGAGCCAGGGGGCGGCTAATGGTGGCCTTGGCCACTATATATTAATCTTCTACCACCCCAGTCATTTCAGGAAACTAATTTTAATTAAAAACTAGAAAGCATGGTTTCCTGAAGTGATGTGTGGCCAGTTTACATATACAGGTAGTCCTCGGGTTACGATGGTCTCGAGTTATGACGTTTCGTGGTTACGACGCATCTCCCATTTACTATGAAAAGCCTTATTTCGGCAGCAGCGGAAGAATACAGTATTGAAATGTACGCGTGCAGGAATACGGCGGATGGACCGGTTTTACGTCGTAAACGTAGCAGTGGAGGAATACATTGTACTGTACTGTGAACGCGGTATTACGTCGTTAACGGAATGAGGAATACGGCGGATGGACCGGTTTTATGTCGTAAACGTAGTAGCGGAGGAATACACTGCACTGTACTGTCTGTGAATGCGGTTTTACGTCGTAAACGGAATGAGGAATACGGCGGATGGACCGGTTTTATGTCGTAAACGTAGTGGCGGAGGAATACACTGCACTGTACTGCAGTGTTAATTTTGTTGACTAATTATTTTCGTTATAAGTTTCGTCAACGAACCTTTATTTCATGACAGAAACGACACAGTAACTAAATAAAGACAACGTGATAGGATAAAAACTGTGACGAAATGAATTGACACTTTCGTCAACGAATAAAAACGAGACGAAAAGATTGACTGGCACGAAATCCAATCAAAACTGTTTTCGTTTGGCGGAAGGTAGGGCCAAATTACAGAGGGAGCCAATCAGAATGACTTTAGCCCAAGCAAATAGGCGGGACAACTAGTTAGCCGTCCAATCAGTGCTAAGCTCTTTGCAATGTAGCTGCGCACTGCGCAGCCAGCCAGCAGTGCACTGCTCACTGACAAATTTAATGTAAACCCAGAAGAACGGGATTACCTAAGCATATTTTTCCTCACTTCAATTAGTAATTAGAAAATGTCAGGTTTAGGGAGAAAGAGGAGAACAGATGTATGGTCTCATTTTGCGTTTGACGTCGCTAAAAACAAAACGACGTGTAAACCGTGCGGGACGTCGATGTCGGGTAAAAATACAACTAATCTCAAACGACATCTGCAGACGAGTCACCCGGATCTCCATGCAAAGGTAAGCATTTAGGCAAACATTACTTCATTAAATAATGTCGTGTTTTTACTGCGAAAATAACTAGTTTTCTGTTAATGTTAGAGACAAAAAGATAGCAGTTAATAAAAACAAGAAAAATAATTTTAGTAACTACAGAGAATTGATTAAAAGAACAATACAAGACAGTTTCATCAGATACAAGAATACAAGTAGGATAAAATGAAGGGAGCAGAAAGAAGATGAAATCTTATTATATCTGCCCCTTATTTCACAGTTTCTTCAACCAATGATAACCTTCAAACTACATCACAAAATGAATAATTCTACTTAATTTTACTAACTGTAGTTTGTGTATTACAGTTAGTAAAATTAAGTAGAATTATTCATTTTGTGATGTAGTTTGAAGGTTATCATTGGTTGAAGAAACTGTGAAATAAGGGGCAGATATAATAAGATTTCATCTTCTTTCTGCTCCCTTCATTTTATCCTACTTGTATTCTTGTATCTGATGAAACTGTCTTGTATTGTTCTTTTAAAATGAATGAATAAACATCAAATCAAATCAAATTGATGAAATTGATGAAAAGTTTTTACTATGTATAACTTAGTCGACTTAATTGACTGTAGATTTAGTCGACTAAATGTTTTCATTGATTTGTCAACTAAAATTAGACTAAAACAAAAAAAATTCTGATGACTAAGTAATGACTAAAACTAAATGATGTTTTAGTCACATGACTAAGACTAAAACTAAATTAAAAATAGCTGTCAAAATTAACACTGCTGTACTGTGAACGCAGTTTTACATCGTAAACGGAATGCGGAATACGGCGGATGGACTGGTTTCACGTCGTAAACGTAAAGCAGCAGCGGAAAATATTGTACTTTACGAGGTGCAGCGGCAGAAAATATTGTACTGTACGTGGTGCAGGAGGAATACTGTACTGTGAACGCGATTTTACGTCGTAAACGGAAAACGGAATACAGGTACGGCAGATGGACCGAGGAGAACGGCATCAACAGCATCATAGTAGGCCATTAACTTTTTTTGCCCTTCATTATGGCTCCCAAACGTATGTGTTTTTTGATAATTATGTAGGGTACTGTGTTAGGATAGGCTAAGTGCTTGGTAAAATACAGTACTGTACATGTACAGTATATGGTGCAGTATGTACGTATATTCCGACTTACGTCGAAAATCGGTTTACGCCGCTGTGTAGGAACGGATCTACATCGTAAGTCGAGGACTACCAGTACACATATTTGTGGTGTCCATCTTGGATTTTGATGTGGCAAACCAATTGTTGAGGATTATCTTTCAAGTTGGTTTTATTATCATTCACATCACATGCAGTACATGAGGTAGAACAAAATCTTGTAGGCTACACAAGGTCCCAGTTACATCCAACATCAGCAATATATAAATTGTAAGATGAAACAGTAATAAGGATCTAAGATATAAACTAAGAAATACACTAAACTAAGAATACTGTATGCTGAACGCTTTACAAAAAAACAATACACCAAACAACAGCAGCAACAACATGAGTCTCTGTGAGTAGATGAGTACGAATGAATACAGCAGCATGAAATAATCAGCAGCACAGATCACCAATCAAAGTGGCATTACAGTGATTTGTTTTTTTTTCATAGTGATTAACTTGGTTAGAGATTTATGAGTCTAACAGCTTCAGGATAGAAGCTGTTCCTCAGTTTAGTGGTTCTACACTTAATGCTCCTCAACCTCCTGCCTGTAGCTGGACTCATCATTGTTTGTGATGCATCACACCACCGCCGTATCATCTGCAAACTTTACAATACGACAGCCTGGATGGGTCGGTGCACAGTCATATGTGAGCAGAGTGAACAGGAGAGGGCTCAGCACACACCCCTGAGGGGAGCCAGTGCTGAGAGTTATGGCGGATGAGGAGAAGTTGTGGATCCTCACAGACTGCATGCAGTTGTTTGTTGAGAAGAGTAGAACCCAGTTGCAAATGGAGGGGCTTAGTCCTAGTGTGAATAGTTTGTCCATCAGGGTTTGGGGGATCACGGTGTTGAAAGCAGACGTGAATTCCACCTGGAACATACAGACGTACGAGTCCTTCTGCTCCAGGTGGTTGAGAGCAGTGTGGACCAGAGGAGATGGTGCCATCTGTTCATTGATGGTATGCGTGAGGGTCTTCGTTGATGTCGATGGTAGTTTTCACGTGGGTTATGACCAGTTTTTCTAAGTCTTTCTAGAAGCAGCCACACACCTAAAGGGAACTTGACATTTTTTTGCGTTCTCCAGCTCACAAGGTTGACATATACACATACAGTGTCATCCATCTTGGATTTTGACATGGCAACCCAACATTCATAAAGGAACCATCTTTCGCCTAGATGCTGCCACACCCAAATGAAAGTCAGTACCTCACTTATATGTCAAGTTATCTTGCTCATGTAATAATATACCTACGGTCAGATTTACTGAGCCGTGCTGTACATTCAAATGTAAGAATGAACAGGTGTTACCTGTCAACTTTAGCATTAATTATATCACGAATTCTCTTCTTTTTCAGGCATTAAACGATAAATCTGTGATCAGATGATGAGATGTAAAAGGCATGAAATGTTAATTTATATTTGACTTACCAGGAAATGAATATTTTATTAACAAATCATACATTTAACATCAAACATGTACAACTGATTGATCAATCAAATTCCTATAATTTACTCGTCATCAGATTTAAAATTAGGGACAACAGAAAACAAGTAAATAAGATGACCTATTACTTATATCTGAAGATACTTTAGCTTAAAGTTCTGACGAAGAGATAAAGGAAAAGTTTAGGAGGAGGAAGAAAATCGAAGGGAAGATGGGAAGGTGTATTATCTTGAAGTACTTACAACCAGATATGGCACACTCTTCGAGAGGCGTCCACTGGACTTCAGGTCCGCTAGTGCAATGTTTTTCAACTAGTGTGCCGCGAGTGATCGTCAGGTGTGCCTTGGAAATTATCAAAAAAGCCCCCCCCCCCCCTTTCTACAACCTCTTTAAATTTAAGACCACATTGTTGTGGTACTGTTCGGGTGTATTTTTGAAGACATGTTAAGTGCAATTTGAAATAAGAAATATAAAATATGATAAAAATACATTTTTGTGTTTATTTCATTCCTATTCAAGACACTTTGATAAGAATGACTATATATTTAATATAGGCGGATACAGAGTATTTTTGTTTACAATTTTGGTTGGTGGTGTGTCTCAGGATTTTTTTCAATGAAAACACTGTGCCTTGGCTCAAAAAAGTTGAAAAACATTGCGCTAGTGAACATAGACTTTTTACCTTTGCGCAGATTCTCATCCAAAGTTCTGGTAAAGTAGGGCCAACCTTAAACGTGCACAGATCTTTCATCCGGCTACGTTTTTCGGGCTTCAACTTGTTCGCTTTTCAGCGTCTCCTGAGGCCTGCATCGACCGACTCAAGGTAGTGGCACTGTTACGGTTCGGTTTTCAAGATAAAAGATTCCTTGAAAGGAAAATTCATTCAAAGTGGAGCTTACGCTCGGTTCGGGTTTCACAGCAGCTTGCTGCAACCCTTTGCTGATAGAACGGGGGTCTTTGGATCATGACTCGCGTCCACAGCAGAAAGAGAAAGTCAGTGCATCTTACACTTCCTCCAGCAGACTAAGGAAAATCAGGAAGTCAGACTTTTGTAGAGGGCTTGACCTCCTGATGCCTGGCTCTTCCTATTGCTTCATTCGACCAGTGGAAGGGAGTTACTTGAGGTCATTTTCAGTCAGACAGTGAAGGTCAGTTTAGAAAAACAGAGAAAGAGTTGTTTTAAGAGAAGACAGAAAACAGTCGCCAGCTTCTGATTTAAACTTGATTAACAGTTTTCTGATTTCTAAACAAAACTGAAGAGTACAGTCTGACATTCTCTTCAACTTTAGACAGAGTTCTTTGACTAAGACATACTGAAGAATATACCAGCATATTGTAGAAATAACATCAGCATAATGACAAATGATCATAAAAATGACATAAGGTTATTCTGGTGATATATTTGATTTATATCAAATTAAAAATAAGTCTCTTCTGATTTATTTGTGTTCTAGATTCAAATAAAATGGAATAAATCAGTGTTCACTTTCTTCTTTCTTGAAGATTTAAAGAAAAGGTGATTCACTGAGAGATTCAGTGAAAAGGTGTTTTCACGACCAGTTCAGAGACCAGGGTCAGGTCCACTACACTCAACACCGACTGAGGACAGAGGGTATTTCTAAATCCCCCTCCCTGCTCTGCAACAGGGTACAGAAAACACATTAGAGCTTTGATGAAACATTGGTCCAAGCTAGTTCTTCTCTTAGTGCCAAATTAATAAATGTTTTGTCTGTTTTTTGACAATATACTGTATTGCTGCTTGTGTTGCTTCAGTTGATGTCAAACACATACAAGCTTACATTTCCTACATTTACTGTTTTGTTTCTAGTTCTCTTATTTCACATTTGCACCATTTCATTTGGTCTCAAATTTCTCTCGTTTGCCGTTCCTGCACAGTGACTCAGGCCAAAACAACATGTCATTTTAGCTGACATGAAATCAAAGAACATGGGAAACATCAACTGTGTGTGACAACATTAGTAGTGGATTTTAATAAATAAAACTGACAGCACTTGTTTGTTTTTTAAAACAACTTGGCTTTCAGAAGTCTATGAAACAAAACCGCTCACTACAGTTCATCATCTTTGCAACACAAGTCTCCATTGTGCTAATTAACAACAAGTGTTTATAAACTGCAAAGCTGAATTGCAGATGTTTGATTAATGGGATAAATTGTATTTTTCCTCAAACGTCTGTGCAACTGTCACAACTGAGGCCTTTTTTCAGTTGTATTTTTATCATTTTTATTAGTTGCCATCAAAGGCTGATCATCGCAGCGTCTAGTCAGACAAACTCAGTCCTGTGAGCAAACTGCATGTGACCACTGGTTTATTGGTCTAGCAATGATTTTATTTGAATTTTTACCACTTTGAGTTTATTTACAATAAATGACACAGTGTAGCCTCTAATGGCTCTATTTGGCAGAAAGACACATTGTGTCACAAAGTTTACGTCATCTCAGGCTGGTTTTTTTTTGTGTGTGATAGTGAGTTGAGCAAACTCAAAACAGACTTTCATAGGGTCAGAAGTCAGAACTGTGCAGAACATACTGTAACTGCATCGTAAATATGCTGTAACTTTGTGTTTCCATCATGTCAGTACGAAACGAAACATGTGAAGGATGATTACAGTGTTTTACTGAATCTGTGCCTCAAAGGACTGAGGCAGCCCTGAGGTTAACGAGGAGTCTAAACCAGTACAGATGTTAAAAAAGCAACTAAGTAAAAAAAATGAAAAAATAAAATAAAAAGACGGATTGATGTTACTTGGATTAATCTTCTACAAACTGTACACGTAACTGAGGCTGACATGTTTCAATAGTTCAAAGAAAGTGGAGCAACAAAACCACTGACTGAATAATTTAAATGGACATGTAGTGCTCTACACGGAGAGAAAAATAAGTTAAATATATATTTTTTTTCTGCCTTAATCTTGGTATTTTGAAAGCAGAACCAATAATTTCTTGTTAGGTCTTGTTCTAATATTCTATAAAACTTTAATTTCCCAGAGAAATAAATTGAACTCACTTGAGTTTTGACCTCTTTAAACTCATGTTGTGTTCACAGTTAAGACCGTGAAAACACCGTCTTTACCATGAAGAGCGTTAAAAATGAAAGTGCTCCGTGTGTCTGCGCCGAGATGATTAAAGCTCCTTTATAAGTTGAGGCGAAGCGTTCACTGTTGTCAAGGTCACAGTAATCTTTTCTGGTGAAACAGAAACCTCACCGGGAATATGAAATTAATCTTTGTATACATTTAGTCAGTGCTCAGCATTATTCTGCTCTCAAGGTCCCAGAAGCCTTTTTTCAGTATGTAAAGATAAAAGACTCTGAAGACAATGAGCTCATCTAAAGCTTGAACTCAAAGTGAGTAAAGACCACAAAGTTTAATGTCGTTACACTCACTGCTATTCAGAAATTAAAAATGGAGACTTTTGATCGAATTACCTACTTATATTTATAATTTCAACAGCTAAATGAAAATGCTTTCCATGTCTTAACACCTAATTACCACCCGCTTTGAACGTTATCAACAATTAAATGGCCATTATCAGTTATTATCATCCCCATACGTAGCAGTCAGATTGCCCCTCCTATACCTCCTAGGAGGTTTAAAGGTACATTGTCACCGTTGGTAGCGATGACAGCAGGCTCCGTCTTTAGCTACGTGTTAAAGTTTAGAGTAAAGGGTCTAGCGTTACGTTTAGGGTCTTGGTTAGGTTTAGGAACAAGGGTAAGAGGGTTAGGTTTAGGGTTGGTCCTCTGGGTCAGGTGTAAGGTTAGGTTTAGGAAAACGGTTACATAAGCTGAAAAAACAACAACAAAAAAAACACTTCCGGGTTTACGGCAAGACGCAGCCTACTCACAGCGATAATAACGCTAATAACGTTCTTTTAAACATGCTAGGAGGTAGACTGGACAGTTTCGCCACTATATATGGGGATGATAATAATAATAATAATAATGAATTCCATTTATAATGCACTTTTCATTAATAAAAATCTCAAAGTGCTACAAAGTGTAATAAAGCAAAGATCAAAATAAAACAAGTGATAAAATCAAATAAAATCAATAATAATATCGACTAAGATCAAAGATAAAATCATGTGGATGCAGATTAGGCTTGCTTAAAAAATAAATAAAATAAAACAAGTGATAAAATCAAGTAAAATCAATAATGATATCAGCTAAGATCAAAGATAAAATCATGTGGAGGCAGAATAGGCTTGCTTAAAAAGAAAGGTCTTTATGCTGCTTTTAAAGTCAACCAGTGACTGTGGAGCTGTGATAACAGCTAACACCCATTGAATGGACTGACAACATCCAAAGCCGCTCATATTATAAGATTATTTTCTTCTTTCTGCTACCTTTCATTTTTGTGATTTATCTGTTTAAATAAAGGTTGAATGAATGAAAAAAAAATTATATTTTGTATGTTACCGTTTATGGGATTGTTTTGTATTGTATTTTTAAAATGAACAAATTGTATAAATAAAAATAAATAAACTCTCACTGATCTGCTGCAGCCATATGTCCCACAGCGCTCTCGGAGGTCAGTAGATCAGATGTTTCTTTCAGTTCCAGGAACCAGTCGTAAGCTCAGAGGTGACAGGGCCTTCCCTTCCCTGTTGGAGGCCAAAGACTGCGGAATGAGTTACCACTGCATGTCAGGCAGGCCCTTCTCTCACTGTTTTTAATTATTGCTTAAAAAAAACAAAAATACTTTTATTCCCTGTCTTTCGACACTATGTGATTTTGTTTTGAACCTGTCTGTATTCTACAGTGTTAGCCATTTAGTTATTATCTTTTATTCATATCTATATTTTATTGTACTTTATTTTATGTTTTGCTGTGTGCTGTCCTTGTTTGTTTCTACTGTAAATCACTTTGGTTGGCCTTGTTGCTGTTTTAAGTGCTCTATAAATAAAGTGGTATGGTAAATTGTCCTTAGGTGTGAGTTGAGCGTAACCATTGAGAGCTCCTGTTTCTGCCTGGAGACGAAATCGTTTGACTGGATAACTTTATTTTCATGAATTCCAAAACAAATCTTGCCTAACTGCACAGTAATTTACGAAAAAAGAACATTAAATAATTTATTTTTTAAAGAATAAAAATGACAATTTTTTTGCATGTAAAATTTCAGATGTGCTGAATTTTTAGGCCTTCTCTGAAGGTGTTGAAAGCCTGAAGGTTTCCTGCTAAACGTTAGTTAATT
>JBBPBX010000500.1:113037-128709 GCA_038048925.1 Garcialebias charrua
CAGGAGATAAAAGAGAGTCTTACTCTAAATGAGAAGTTCTCTCCAGCTAAGGTAAACTTGGGAAAACATACTGGATGCTTGGTAGGTAACTGGGAACCAGGAATAATTCCCAACCTTTCTAGCAGTCTGAGCTGGGAGAGGAGAGGCATGAAAGTACAGTATATAAGCTTTATCTTGGAAGTGGATTATCAAAAACAGAACTTGGAGGAAGTGCTGGAGGAAGTCACGTTGGGATTGGAAATTGTTGCTTCGCCAGCTGTCCTACAGGGGAAGGGTTCTGATAGCCAAAATTGCTTTGACTTTATGGCACAAATTTGCTGTATTGGTTCAACCTTCAAATCTTACGGAAAAAATTCAAAGGCTTCTAGTGACATTTTTCCGGTCTGGTAATCCTTGGCTGAGGGCACCATTGTTGTTCCGCCTGGTGGTAGAGGGAGAAAAAGGTCTTGTGGACCTTCTCTTCAGAACAGCAGCCTTCAGACTACAAACTGCACAGAGACTCCTGGAGGCTGCTGTTACCACTGATTAGGTCTGACTCAACTGCTACTAAGAAAGGCTGGCTGGCTTGAGTAAGATAAACAGCTTTTCATAATGAAATTGCCTCAAATGAACCAAATAAGACTTAAATCCTTCTACTGTTTAGTGCTTAATGCCTGGCAGACACTGGAGGCCACTAGAACCCCTGACCTGAGACTAGGAATATAGTTTTTTGAGGAGACTTTGTTTTATAACAAAGCCATCACCATGTGAATACTTTCCTCAGTTACAATTAGGACCAAGTTTGTTGAAGCCAGCGTTATTAAACTTGGTCATCTGATGAAGACCCCTGTGGACAGGCTTGGGAACATTACAAACATCAAGTCTTCCAGAATGCTGAGAAGAAGTTCAGCAATCCTTGTCTGCACCATTGAGAGCCTTTGTTGGGAACGGTGGTCATGCTGACCAGTGGGATGATGACAGTGAGTTTGTTTTTCCTTCATTGACAGTAAGTCCTGCTATTGAGGGACTGCAGGAAGGAAGGGGACAGTTGCTATCTGTGGAAACTGGAAACACCAAAGATGGGTGTTTTAAATTTCTATGGGGGAAAAAAAACAGCTCTACGTTGACTGCGTGAAGGTACTTAATATGTGCTCTTGGGCTGGAACTAGGGAGTCAAAGTGGACCCATTTTTTGCTTCCAATTGCATGCCTAAAGGAAGATAGAGGGTCCTGTACATGTCCCAGTTGAAAAAGGGGTGGTTGATCTTCAAGGGATGATAATACATGGACCAATAGCTACGAACAGACACAGAGCCCACTTTGACTCAGCACCAGGGAGGGGGGCTCTTTTTGTTACCAAACTGAGACTTCTGATCTTGTCCTGTCATGCCAAAGGTTAGAGCGTCTATTTAGAAGTTACATTTACCAATTTTTTTGGTCCTAAATACATTGTATGCAAGAAAAATATAACACAGTTTCTCTTTAGGGTAGCAAAATGACAAGAAAGAACCAGATGACCGGGGCTGGACTGATGTGGTTGAGAGCTGTAAGGGTTTGCTTGGAGTTCACCACCCACCTTAGATCGTTTAAAGACCTTTGGGGCATCACACATGTTTTATGTTCTTTGAGGGAGGATGTCTTTTTTTTAAATACTTAATTTTTAACTTTTTAAGCTGTAAAGTGTTTTTGCTTTTTGTGTATAGTTATTTTAACTGTATTTAAAAAATGTAACTTCATTAGAGATTTTATTGAGTTTTCCTTTTAAATTAATGAATTTTGTCAAGGTTGAATTTCAAACCGTGTAAATCATCGTTTCTTTCATTCTTTCTGTCTTACTGTCCTTCTTTCTGTCTTTCTTTCTGTCTTACAGTCCTTTCTGTCTTACCGTTCTTCTTTTTGTCTTAATGTCCTTTCTGTCGTTCTGTTCTTCTTTCTGTCTTACTGTTCTTCTTACTGTCCTTCTTTTTGTCTTACTGTTCTTCTTTCTGTCTTACTGTTCTTCTTTCTGTCTTACTGTTCTTCTTACTGTCTCTGTCTTTTCTTGTCTTTTCCTTTACTGTCCTCAGTCGAAAAACGAGGATCCTCAGTGTTTCAATGTTTTCTGCCTTTGTCATTTAATAAACTGAATCCCTTAGATCGTTTTCTCTGTACCTGTGGTGATTTCATTTTAAGATTCTTTTATTTGTTTTTAAGAGTTTAAATGGTCTTGCTCCATCCTACCTCTCTGAGCTGCTTCACCCATACTCTCCTGCTCGGTGCCTCAGATCAGCTGATCAGCTGCTTCTGGAGGTGCCGAGGTCCAAACGGAGGCTCAGAGGAGACAGAGCTTTTTCTGTTGCTGCTCCAAAACTGTGGAACGATCTCCCTCTTCCCGTCAGACAAGCTCCTTCACTGTCCAGTTTTAAAACTCTTTTAAAAACACATTTTTACTCACTGGCTTTTAGCACAGACTGATTTTGTTCTGCACTGTTTTTATTGTTTTTATTGATCTTAATGTTTTAACAACTGTTTTATTTTTATGTGTTTAAATGTTCTTGATTTTATGTACAGCACTTTGTTGCAGCTGTGGTTGTTTTAAAGGGCTCTATAAATAAAGTATTATTATTATTATTATTATTATTATTATTGGACTTCACAGAACCTTTCCGGGCCACACACGGAGCAGGTCCACACATTGTCCTGCTTGCTGAGAACAAATATCATTCCCAGGTGTTGAAAAGAGGAGATAACTGTGATTCATCGTTCAAAACAACTTCCTTCATCCAGAACACACTTCCAGCTGCAAAAGGTCCAGTTTTTTTTTCTGGAGATGTAAAACATTTTCACCGCCTGTGGGATTTCAGCTTCACTGAGCCAGAACTAATTCTTCACTTTCTGTGAGAGGAACCATGAATTTGACAAAGAGTTATTATTATTATTTTTTTGTCACAGAACAGTTTGAACCTTAAACAGAATTGAAAAGGTTTTGAAGTAAACAGAAGTTCTTTAGAGGTCAACAGGACTCCTTCAGAGGTCAACAGATGTACCTTGGGATGACTACATTTGTCTAGAGGTCAATAGGAGACTTACCTTCAGTACTCCACAGAAGTCATTCAGATTTCAATAAGAGTAGATTTTGTTTTTGTTTTTGTTTTTGATTTTGTACATCTACCTTGTGGTGTTTTGCTAGTTTTTGATACTTTGCATTTCACTTTCTATTTCTCTCTTATGTTTATTTTTTCTTTTTTTCTGTTGTTTGTTGTTTAAGGAAATTACCATTGCTGTTCATCATTCTTTAGTTTGTAGCAGGTCCCTTTTGTAAATGAGTCCTCGAGGCTCAATGAGATTTACCTGACTAAATAAAGGTTGAATGAAAAAAAAAAAGAGTTCAACAGAAACCTTCAGTTCTCAATAGGAGTCCTTCAGAGGTCTGGTCAGTATTTGGCTGACTGGTAAATAATTATTCATTGATTGAAACAGATGTTTCTTGTGACACAGTTGAGAGATTAACTGAATAAAAAAGACATGAAATTCTAATAATTTAAATAAAATGTATTAAACTTAAGTTTCTGTGTTTTTTTAACTCTTAACTTAATTTAATTAAACATTTTACATTTACAATTTAAATAAAATGTATTAAACTTAAGTTTCTGTGTTTTTTTAACTCTTAACTTAATTTAATTAAACATTTTACATTTACAATGTTCTACCTACAGATATCAGAACCTCTGAGATGTTGAATTGATTCGTTTTAGAGCTGAACGAGTGACGCAGCGAACCTGAAGTCTTTCTGCTCCGTTCTGTGTGTTTGTCCAGCTCAGAAGTTGCTTCCTGCAGGATTTTCTTGGTCACTCCTTCGGTGCTTTGGCCTTCCTGCTGCCGGTGTTCCTGTTAATCACTCAGTGGGCCGTAAATCATGGAAACACCGGTTCCAGCTGATGCTTAACTCTGCCACTCTCCAGCTAATTGCTCGATTTATCACAGTCTGAAAATATATATTACAGAAAAACAGCGCGATGGAGCCGCCTGCACGTCCACAGAAGTTGTTTTTGTTCTTGAAGTTAGCACGTCGAGCCCCCCCCCAGAGAGAAAACACGGGTGGTTTAACTGCATCCAGCCTCAGCCTTTGGTTTGTCTCCATCAAGACATTCCTGCTGATAATTTGTCTGTTTCCTCTAAAGTGCAGCTGAACTGTCGCTGTCTGTCTGAGACAACGTTCACGTCTCTGAGGTCTCTAACTGCCGGCAGACCTGCTGCAGTTTCAAACAGACCTCGCGATGTAAATTAGGCGCAGGCGTTGCACATCCTCGGGTGTTTCCATCTTTGTTTAAACACTGAGAGGGTCAGCCTGCGACTATCCCCACAAGGAGATCCTAATGCACTACGACGCCTGTTCCAGGTGGTTTGTTCCCGCTTCCTCCCTGTTAGACTGAAAACAAACGTTCAAAATGGGTCGTGAAGAGATCAGGTGTTTTGTGGCGCTGCAGGGAGCGTGGGATTTTATTTCCTGATCCGCTCCTCATTTCCCACGACCTCCACAGTAAAAAGTGACCCAAGACAGGAAGGATTTGGGACATGTTCAAATACACTATCTGTGCGTTTTTGTGTTTTCTTCCTTTTCATTTTTACACGTTTCCATGCGTGCACCTTTATGCCAGGAAGCGTCTCAGGCTCATCGTGGTTTCTCGAGCATCGTGTGTGAGGGAGAAAAGGGTGATTCAGGCAGAATTACTGGCTTGAGAGCTGCCAAGTACCTGTCACCTCAACTGCTCTTCCTCTCTCTTCCTCATGTGGCCAACACATGCAGACACTGAGCAGATTCACAAAAAGCCTAAAGACGCACGCTCTACATGGACGGTTTTAAACTTAACGATTTTTATAAAGGAGGAAACGCAAAAAGAGAAAAGTACGACTCGATCAGGAACCGTGACCTCTCACCTTTACAAACATCTTTTAAATGAGACAAAACTCATAAAAACGGTTAAAAATCCCTCCTCGAGACTTTAACGGTGTTTAGTTTTATTGAGTGTTACAAAATCACACTTAACACTGAAAAAATAATCACAAAATGTTACATTTAGGGCTGACTTTATGTTTTTTACTGTTTCTTTATCCAATCATTGGTCTTCAGTTTTCTCTTCCAGACAGGAATGGTAAATGGATTATACTTGCATAGCGCCTTTCTATCTTATTTCAAGATACTCAAAGCTCTTTACACTACAATCTGTGTCCTCATCTACCCATTCATACAGCACTCTACTAGATCTCTACAAAGCTAATTGAACAAATCATTCTAAAGAGACTAATCTGTGCTTTAGATCACGTTCATACACCAATGGGACACACATCAGAGGCTATGAGGGATTCAGTGTCTTGCCCAGGGACACTTCAGCATGTGACTGCTGGTGGATTTGAACCCCCAACTCAATTTTTGTAAGCATTGGCAGACGACTGCTCCAACCACACAGCCACAGCCGCCCAGGAAGTGAAGTCTTCATACTCCATCAAACCCTGCAGAACCATCAAACAGAACCTGTGGTACCATCAGAATGTCCTGCTGCTGCCGGGTCAAGAAGTTCTTTGATCCAACTTATAGTTTTCACACAGAGACAGTTAGTCTGAGGCTTACTTTTTACTCTGCGTTTCTGCCTGAAGTGCTGCTGTGTGCTTCCTTGCAGGAATCATCATGGCTCAGCAGGTTCTGGGTAATCCATATTACCCAGCATGCTCTACCTTCCACATTCCATCATGGCCACCTCGTCGGATTCTGTAGAATAGACTATATGCCACGGACTTCCGTTTCAGCACTCCCGCAGTCATGAGCTGGACCGCGCACTTCCGGTTAGCGGAAAAGACACAAACATAAATGACTAAATACAATTAATAAAACATCTGCATCCACACCAATAATAACTCCATACACATATAAATCCATAGAAAATCATGGCGACGTTCCCCCTACGGTTAGCCGCGATACATTTTTGCCGAAACCCCCCCTCGGAACAGCTCTTCCCACCGGTGGGCGGACACAACGGAACTCGCATGTAGTGCCGGTAGCTGTGATGTAATGGCACTATTTTATGTGGAAGGATACATGAAAACCAGTGTGATGACTAATGTCTCGCGAGAGCTACGAGACGCGGGCTTTGAGACGAGAGCGTGAGGTGAACGCACACGGTCCTGTGGTCTGTAATATAGTTGGTGTTATGTTCGACAATAAAGAGGTAAAAAGCAATACCGGCGACATCCTTGACTCAGCATAACACTACATGGTGTCAGAAGTTGGTGCCAGAAGAGCGTAAGTAATGCCACACCACTACATGGTGTCAAAAAACGTGAAGAAGAAGACGTTCGAAGATGGCGAAATTCCCACCTCCAGAAGCTTTTGACTTTTCACGGCCGGAGCAATGGCCGGAATGGCGGCAGCGATTTCAGCGCTACCGTGTAGCCGCGACGCTCAACAAAGAGGACGGCGAGATCCAGGTCTGTACTTTGCTGTATTCGCTCGGGAAAGAAGCGGAGCAAGTGTTTAAGACGTTCACGTTCGCAGAAGGGGAAGATGAAGAGGACTATGAGATAGTTTTAAACAAACTAGACAACTAGTGGCGGCCGTGGCACAGTGGTAATGGCAGTCGACCCCCAATCGGAAGGTCGGAGGTTCGAGTCCCGCATCCGCCCACCATGAGTCGTGTCCCTGGGCAAGACACTTAACCCCGAATTGCTCCCGGTAGGTCTGGATAGCGCCCTACAATGCAGGCTACCACCAACGGTGTATGAATGTGTGTATGAATGGGTAGATGGCTTGTATTGTAAAGCGCTTTGGGGCTCCTCAGAGGGGGCTGGAAGGCGCTATATAAATAAGCTCCATTTACCATTTAACTATTTTGTCCCCAAAGTGAACACAATACATGAAAGAGTTCGTTTTCATCAGCATACTTAAAAGTCGGGTGAGACAGCGGAGGAATACATAAGAACACACCATGAGTTAGCGAACACTTGTGATTTTGGCCGTGCTAAAGAAGAAAATATCCGTGACAGATTGGTCATAGGGATAATAGACAAAGAGATGTCTGAGAAGCTGCAAATGATGCCTGACTTAACCCTCAATAAAGCAGTCTGGGCATGTGAAAAATTCAGCAGATACCTTTATGGACTGAACTCTTTCACCTTACAAAGTGACCACAAGCTGCTGATACCCCTAATAAGCAGCAAAGATCTTTATTCAGTGCCACTAAGATGCCAGAGACTTTTGTTGAGAATGATGCGTCATAACCCTACAGCTGTGTATGTGCCAGGAAAATAACTTGTTGTTGCAGATACCCTGTCACGTCATCCACAGCAGACAACATCTCACGACGTCGCAGAACTGCTGGAGGAAATTGAAGCATACGAAGATGCAACACAAAGCTCTTGGCCTATTTCTCCTACCAAGTTGGATCTAATCAAACAACACACACTGCAGGATGTGGCTCTTCAAACAGTACAAACCTACGTGCAGGCAGGTTGGCCTAAACACGCATCTATGGTTCCAGAAATGGTGAGACCATATTACACCAACAGACGTGTTCATCTGTGACCATCTGCTCATACAGACTCATGTTCGTGCTGCTGTTTATAATGATGTTTTTCCACTATATTAGGGCTTAGTGTTGTAATGAAATAACGGCGTGGTAAGGTATTTAAACACTTACTGAGCCACCATTATTGTAGATGCGCAGTTTATGAGCAGACTTTATCCTGCACAAACTGCCACCAATGCGCGAGTTCTTCCTTTTTCCGATACTAAATGCTTTTACTGTAATTAGGAAAAATGTAATTTCACAAGGGAATCCAACTTATGTTGGTCTACCAGAAAATAGACCTTTTATTGAAACTATCACAAAATTACATTAAACATTTGTATCGATATTAGCTCTGATTTAATAACTACGTTGACAAGAATTCAAATTAAAACAAACAGACAGTTTAAACTTAAACTGTTGGCACATTACTTGACAGATTAATAGCTTATGAAAAATAAGAAATAGGAGGAAGAAATACGTGGAAGCTAAGTTAACTAAAGTTGGTTACTTTGAACCAGACTGGGTGACACCTTTTTCCCACACGAGCAGCTGCTGGGCTCCCGCACGCTCAAACACAACACGACTCGTTACCTGTTGACGGTTCGTCTCTTGGAGACAAGAGTGGAGAAGTTTGTGGACACACACGTGGATGGGTTTGTCCAGTGGCCGTCCAGTTGGAACTTCAGCGTGAGTGTGCTGATTCACGATACGAGGAAACTCGCCTCCCTCGGCAGGAAACAACGGTCAAGCGCACAGACTGATTTTCAAAATAAAACTTTAGAAAACAAATTCTTCCAGAAGATGAGTGACGAGTTACAGTAAGCTTTACTGTAACTCCAGCTGAGACGTGGGTCGATTTGACACAATGACCGGGCCGTCTCCAGCTTTCCAGAGGAGAGAAGCAAGTTGTCAGTTAGTTCTCCCAAAGCACTAACGAAACGACAGGAAATGACCTTTATATGGGAGGCGGGGTCTTCCCCACCTCCTTAACGACTACTGGCTGAACTAACAAAATAAAAGATGGAAGTTTAATTCCATAGGCAGAAAGACTCTTGACGGACAACAGGAAAACTGTTTACAAAATCGGCCAGATGGCCTGCTTGTGAGCACCGAGAATATTATGGCTAACTTCATAGACAAAACAGAGAAGGAAGTAGCACAGCCTTTACGTCTCAGATTCAGAACCTGCTTGTTCTTGCAGAAATAAAACCAGCAGAAGGTCAAAGCTCATGAAAGTAACAGATCATCATTAAAATGACAAGATATACTGTAGATCAATTCTGAATTAACACACATTAAAAAGAAAGTTCAATCTGATTAATTAGTGTCCATTAATTCATAATAATTGTTAAAATAAAAGTGTCCATTTGTCTCTTTGAGAGTTTCAAGAAGGTGTAACACTGAGAGTTTCAGAGAGATGTGGAGAGGCCCACATCCCATATGGACATGAGGGTGCTATATCCCTACAGTGTATTACTAGTTTATGTTTTTCTTAGTTAATTCTAGATGTTATTACTGTTTTTCTCTTGCATTTGTTGTTGGATGTAACTGGGACCCCGTGTAAATAATCTCGTTTTCATCACATGTACCACATGTGGCGCAAATGACAATAAAGACTCTCTCTCTCTCTTACTGTGTCAAATGGTCTAGTACTGTATAATGACAGAATAGTTATACCACAGCAGGTAAGGCCCGAGATTCTACAATACATTTATGATGGACATCAGGGCATAGTGAAATGCAGAGAAAGAGCCAAGTGTAGTGTATGGTGGCCAGGACTAAGCAGTGAGATAAGTCAAATGGTTACAGCATGTGTACACTGTCAAGAGTTAAAACCTACTCAGAGAAGAGAACCATTACTTACTACCACACTGCCAAGTCGACCATGGGAGAGAATAGCCGCAGACATTTGTGAGCTGAACAAACAAAACTACTTAGTCGTAGTAGACTACTTCTCTCGTTATATAGAGTTACGCCAAAAATACACTACATGCGTTCCGGCTCCGCCCCGCTCCGGTCCGACCTCCGCAGCAAATACGCACCCATTATAATCAATGACAGAATTTACACTGGCTCCGCACGGCGGTAGCGAGCTGCGGAGAGCGGACGGCAGTCCGTCAAAATTAGAAATTTTTCTATTTCTGCCGGACGCCGGAGCTGTGCCGGAGTCAACTTTTGAAGATTACGTCGCACCAACAGGAAAAGGAACGAGCACAACTTCCGTATTTACAAAATAAAATCACCACGGGCGGACTAATCCTAGCTCTATACGGATTTATTTGTACAAAAATGCTGTCAAACTATCAATTATGACTATTCTATGACTAAACTATTATATTTATGACTATGACTACGCCTAATAACGCAATACAAGAAATAAATAAATAAAAAAGTATTTTATTCTGAAATGTAAACATCACTTCCTGTTGCTCAAACCATGTCCTGTCGCTTATTTACGAGAGAAGATCAAGGCAGCCTTTACTGTTCTCCTTCTTCCACCGAATGAATTGTTTTGTTCTGACTTCATTATTTATCACTTGATTTATTTATTTATTTATCGCGCGATCTTGCAATTCCCACGCATGCGTCTTGGAGCGGCGCATCCAGGCGGACCTGAGCTGAGCGGAGGCAGTGGACTTTGGACTCGCTCAGCTGCGACCTGCGGAGCGGAGCGGACACGGACCGCGTGTAGTGTATTTTTGGGGTTAGCCCACCTCAAAGACATGTCAAGTGAAACCACGGTGGCTAGCCTGAAAAACATTTGTGCAAGATGGGGCTGCCCAAATGAACTGGTCAGCGATAACTGTCCACAATTCTCAGGGAGAATCTTTGAACAGTTTGCAAAGAACTATGATATCAAGCACATTACCACGAGTCCTCACTACCCTCAAGCAAATGGTGAGGCTGAGAGAGCTGTCCAGACAGCTAAAAGGATTTTGAGACAGACTGATCCATTCTTAGCCCTCATGACGTACAGATCAACTCCCATCCAAGCAACTGGCGTGAGCCCAGCCCAACTGATGCTGGGAGAGACAGATCAGAACCACAATACCGACGTTGGAAACAAAGTTACAGCCTACGTGGCCGGACCTCCAACTCGTCAGGTCAACTGATTCGAGGACAAAAGAGAACTATGTGCGTAACTACAACAGCAGATATGGTGCAAAGCCATTACCAGAACTTCAACCAGGACACAGTGTTTCAGTGAAACTGGACAGTCAAAAAGGATGGGCAGAACCAGCTGTTGTCCTACAAAAGTGTGACTCACCACGATCATGCCTTGTCCAGACCGAGTCAGGAGTTTTGAGGAGGAACCGTAGACACCTGAGACCCATCCTCAGTACAACTACTCCTGCAACAGATGGACTGCCGCAGGTTCAGAGTGAGAACGAACCACACTCACCTCCTCCACGGGTGGAGCCTGAGCGTGAACTTCCAGATCCAGTTATACCTGTGACTCCAATTCGTACAACTTCTAGGGGCAGGGTTGTTAAAGTACCCAGAAGATTTGATGATTATACTAAGTGAATAAGTTGTTAAGCTATATTTTCTCTGTGTAGTTATCAGCACAAATACAAAGTTATTCTGAGAAGGTCCTGTAGAGCCTCAGTTAAGTATTGTGTTTCAGCTAAGGTGAAACAAGGTGTTCATTGTTATTATTTGTGTGTTTTCTGAATGTTGAGAATGTCAAAAGTGAGTACTACATGATGATAAGGAAAAAGTTAACATGTTACTAGGTCTTAAAAGACTCAAAGAAAGGGTGATGTGATAATGGCACTATTTTATGTGGAAGGATACGTGAAAACCAGTGTGATGACTAATGTCTCGCGAGAGCTACGAGACGCGGGCTTTGAGACGAGAGCGTGAGGTGAATGCACACGGTCCTGTGGTCTGTAATATAGTTGGTGTTATGTTCAACAATAAAGAGGTAAAAAGCAATACCGGCGACATCCTTGACTCAGCATAACACTACAGTAGCGCGCAGCCGCTTCCCGTTTCGGGTCGTTGTCATGGTCTGCTACTAGGAGCTAACGCTAACAACAACGGCAGTGGATGGGACCCGGAAGTGGCTGATTTGTCCAATATTTTACCGGAAGTATGTCACGACCCCCGTGGCATATAGTCTATTGGCTTCATGTCGTCTCTTATCAGACCTGTTCTCAGTTCGATTTGGACCGAACTGTCTCAACCTTTCACCGTCTTCATAAAGTCTGCTCCTGTTGTTCCCAAAGCCTAGTGTAAAGGGTTAATAATATTATTCTAAGTGATGCTTCAAATTTTACTGAAAATGAATAAAGTTTTGAAAAAAAATAATAATAATTCACCATATCGGTCTTGATTTGTTAACCAAATCAGGTTTTTTTTGTATTAGTAGCTTCCTGTTTGAGCAAAGTAGGGAGTATGTCCTACTGCACTTGAATGCAGCGCACGTAGTCACGTGCCAGGCTCAGAGATGGGTAAGTGCTGTGTTCGCTACCAGAGGTAAGATGCCCAGCGTCCTGATTTAATACATTTTTCTAGCTTGATTCATGTGTGGCAAGATGTCCTGCGGACATTGAACGCACCACATGGGTGCTGGGATGTGATTGGGTCTGGGGCTGGCTTCCTGTATAAAACGGGCCCAGTCCTCAGGGTTGACACACGTCATCCGCCTTCCGGCGGCGGTTGCTGGCTGTGTCGCGCTAGCGGGTGCATGGTCGCGATGATCTACTGTTCTCGTGACCATAATTACAAGCTTCCTGTTTCCCTCTCCTGCTAGAGGTGGAACTTGGTGATGAGTAAAGCGCCAGTTTTCTTCTTTTCCCTTACATGTTCAGCTTTTAATTCTAAATTGTAGGAGGTCATGAAGAGACAACACAGAAGACGGGATGCAGAACTTCACTTTAATCAACTCCTACAGTTCTGGCGGTAAACACCCAAAAACCGCCTTATATATCAACCCTCTCACAATACAACATCCGGTCCTCTGGACCTTTCACAATAAAACATCTGGTAACACATTCGGTCCACTGGGTGTGAGTAGAGTCCCCTAGTGGTCCGCCACACACGCCCCCCCAGAACACCCAGTAAGGTCCATCACTAGTCCAGCATTTTGGGTTTGATCAAACGACCAGAACGGCTGAACCTGGGCCCTGCGTAATCAGTCTGATGAAGCGGGGGGCGACGAGGAGGGCCTGCAGAAGATTCGGGCTCCAATGGACGTTGAGAGTCTCTGGAAGGAGGACCGCAGTCCGTTAGCAATGTGGATGGAGGTCTGCCCCTGCGAGGAGCCTGGGCCGTAACAACCTGATCATCTGACATAACATGAGCTGGTTTAAGCCTATCGATACAGACAGTCTCAGTACGACCCCCTAAATCTAAAAGGAAGTGTTTTGGACCTGGTTGAAGAACCCGAAACGGTCCATCATACAAAGGCTGTAGTGGTGTCCTGTGTGCATTGTGTTTGACAAAAACAAATTTAGAGGACTCCAGACTCTTAGGTACAAATGACTGCGGTAAACAATGGTGTACCGGGCCGGGGACACGAACAGAGCCCTCCTGAGAGGAAAAATGGAGCAACGGTGGAGCGAACTGTGGTGAGGGTACCTCAGGTAAAAACTCACCGGGGACGCGCACAGGCTGACCGAAAACCAGTTCAGCCGGGGAAGAGCTCAGGTCCTCTTTGGTTGCGGTACGTAAACCCAACAAAACCCAGGGAAGACGGTCAATCCAGTTGTCACCGGTCAATGCAGCGCGAAGTGCAGCTTTCAATGACCTGTGAAACCGTTCACACAAACCATTAGCTTGGGGGTTGTAAGCAGTGGTCCTGTGAACGTTAGTCCCCAGACCCTTGGCCATGGTAGACCAAAGCTCAGAAACAAACTGCGGGCCCCTGTCCGATGTAATGTCTGAAGGGGGGCCAAAACGCGCAACCCAGGTAGACAAAAATGCCCGGGCCACCACTGCAGATGTTGTGGATGTCAGAGGAACCACCTCAGGCCACCTGGTGGTCCGGTCTATCATAGTCAGCAGATGAGTAAAACCTTGTGATGGAGGCAGAGGGCCCACCAGGTCTACGTGCACATGGTCAAACCGCCGACCAGGAATGGAGAAAGGTTCCAAAGGTGCTTTGGTGTGCCTGTTAACCTTAGCACGCTGGCATGGAACACACGCTGCTGCCCACTCCTTAACCGCTTTACGCAGACCGGGCCAAACAAACTTTGAACTGACCAGTTTCAACGAGGCTCTAACACCTGGATGAGAAAGGGAATGTAAAGAATCAAAAACGCGGCGTCGCCATGAAACTGGAACCAGAGGGCGGGGCCTGCCAGTAGAAACGGGGCGGCCGTGGCGTAGTGGTAATGGCAGTCGTCTCCCGATCGGAAAGTTGGCGGTTCGACTCCCGGGACCAGCACCATGTGTCGTTGTGTCCTTGGGCAAGACACTTAACCCTGAGTTGCTCCCGTTAGGACTGGAAAGCACCTTGCATGGTAGTCTGCCGCCACCGGTTTATGAATGTGTGTAGCATTCAATATATGTGTAGCACTTTGAGATTTTCAGTAATGAAAAGTGCGTTATCAATTGAATTAATTATTATTATTATTATTAAACATCACAGAGCAGGAGAGGACCTCCGTCATTCACCTGCCGTTCCTCCAACTCGAGGCCTGTGGGCCCGGACTGGAGCTCGAGTATTTCTGCGTCGCTACGTTGGTCCGCAGCCATAGCAGAAAAATCGATGCCAACGTACACGGGAGAGATCAGCACCCGGGAGAGACAGTCGGCCACCACGTTGGATTTTCCAGCCACATGCTGAATGTCTGTAGTAAATTCAGACACCGCTGCGAGGTGGCGTTGCTGGCGAGCAGACCAGGGGTCAGAAATTTTCGACATAGCAAACACCAAGGGTTTGTGGTCAACATATGCAGTGAACCGGCGGCCCTCCAGGAAAAACCTGAAATGGCGTGTGGCCAGGTAAAGCGCCAGCAACTCTCTGTCAAAAACACTGTATTTCAGCTCATTGTCCCGCAGCGTACGGCTGAAAAATGCAAGCGGCTGCCAAACCCCGGAAACCTGCTGTTCTAACACAGCCCCCACCGCAACATCAGATGCGTCGGTTGTTAAAGCTATTTGCGCCGCTGGGGATGGATGGGCCAAAAGGGCAGCAGTGGCCAGTGCAGCTTTAGCATCACCAAATGCCTGTAGGCGTTCTGGTGTCCAGTCAACACTGTCGTTGGGCTTTTTCTTTTTCAGCGCTCCATAGAGCGGTCGCAGCAGTTGTGCTGCCCTGGGGAGGAAACGGTTATAGAAATTAACCATTCCCAAAAATTCTTGTAGCGCTTTAACAGACTGGGGCTGTGGAAAATCGGACACCGCCTGCACTTTGTTTGGTAACGGGACGGCACCACTGGCAGAAATGCGGTGGCCCAAAAAGTCAATGACTGGCAACCCAAACTGGCATTTCGCTGTATTTACAATCAGGCCATGTGCTGCTAGGCGCTGAAAAACCTCACGGAGGTGGGACATGTGCTGCTCAGCCGAGCTGCTAGCCACCAGGATGTCGTCCAGATACACAAATACGAAGGACAGACCCCTTAGGACTGAATCCATCAACCGCTGAAATGTTTGTGCTGCACCTTTAAGACCAAAAGGCATGCGCAAAAACTCAAACAGGCCGAAAGGCGTGATAAACCGCTGAAATGTTTGTGCTGCACCTTTAAGACCAAAAGGCATGCGCAAAAACTCAAACAGGCCGAAAGGCGTGATAACAGCGGTCTTAGGGACATCCTCCACATGCACAGGAACCTGGTGGTACCCCCGTACTAAATCTACTTTAGAAAAAATGGAGGTCCCAGCCAGGTGCACTGAAAAATCCTGGATGTGGGGGATGGGATAACGATCGTTCTCTGTGATGTTATTAAGGCGGCGGAAATCCCCACATGGTCGCCATTTGCCGTCTGCCTTGGGCACCATGTGCAGGGGGAGGCCCACGGACTGTTTGAGCGTTGCACGATGCCTAAACGCTCCATGTTAGCAAACTCTTCCTACGCGATTGCTAGCTTAGTAGCATTGAGGCGGCGTGCACGTGCGAAAACCGGGGGGCCCGTTGTGGGGATATAATGTTCGATCCCGTGTTTAGTGTTTGTGTTGGCAAAATTAGGAACAATCAGTGA
>JBBPBX010000501.1:10944-34006 GCA_038048925.1 Garcialebias charrua
GTCTGTCTGTTAGCAAAATAACTGGAACTAGAAGACATATTTTAACAAAACTTTCTAAAACAATTTTTTGGATAAAGATTTACAACTGTTTAACTTTAGGTCTCAACATAATTCAAGATGTCTGCCACAGTTAATAGACATTAGCAAACACAAATATGACTACACTCACAAAGTTTTTCATATTTTTACACCTGATGTGGTAGTAGCTCAAAGTCATCCTCAATCCTAACAGATGATGTGAAATCCTAAAACTTAAGCATGCAGTGCTGAGAGCAGTGTAGATTCCTATATGTATTATCTTATCTAATAAAGTTGTGGCTTTATTTGCCCAAGTGTTCAGCAGAATATTTTTTGTCATTTAATAATCAATTTAATTAGCTAAAATTCATACGCGAGACAGACTTGTTCTATTCTTGACACAAAAAAAACAGGAAGTTATATTTGGAGCTACTATATCGACAAGTTATAATGGAGACACAAACCAAAGATAATTATGCAAATATATGGGTGTGACTAGTCTAGTGACCTGGATCCACCTCATGAACTTTGTGCTACAGAGCAACAGAAGAAGTTTCTACTGAGTAGACTGTGGTCATTTAAAGAGTAAAGAGATATTCACTTACAATATAAGGGGTGGGGTGGGGGCTGCTTCAGTGTAGTAGGGTTTCTATGTGGAGCATTTTAGTTTTCTAGAAAAATCAGAGAGAGTCAGAGAGAGTCAGAGAGTCTTTATTGTCATTTGCACCGCATGTGGTACATGTGATGAAAACGAGATTATGTACACGGGGTCCCAGTTACATCCAACAACAAATGCAAGAGAAAAACAGTAATAACATCTAGAATTAACTAAGAAAAACATCAACTAGTAATACACTAAGCCTAATATAGTGGAAATAAACAGCAGCACGAACATGAGTTTGTATGAGCAGATGGTCACAGATGAACACAGATGAACACAGCAACAAGAAAACAGATCAGCATCAGCACAATGTGATATTTTGCAGTGTTTATTTTTTTATTTTATTTTATTTATTCATGAGTCTAACAGCCTCAGGGTAGAAGCTGTTCCTCAGTCTAGTGGTTCTACATTTGATGCTCCTCAACCTCCGTCCTGAGGGGAGTGGGGCAAAGAGTGAGTGTGCTGGGTGAGTGAGGTCTTTCATGATGCAGGTGGCTCTTTTCCTGCATCTGGAGGTGTAAATGTCTGTGATGGTGGGGAGACTGACTCCAACAGACTTCTGTGCAGCCTTCACCACTCTCTGTAGAGCTTTCCTCTCTTCAACTGTGCAGCCTCCATGCCACACGTTGATGCTGGAGCACAGGACGCTCTCCACTGCACACCTGTAGAACGAGGTGAGAACTGGGCTGCTCAGACCAGCACGTCTCAGCCGTCTGAGGAAGTAGAGTCTCTGATGACCTTTCTTGATCAGGCTGGTGGTGTTGTTGCTCCAGCTGAGGTTATCATTCATGTGTACACCCAAGTATTTGTAGCTGGAGACCACTTCCACTGCAGACCCACCTATTTTCAGTGGGGCGTGGGTGTGTTTGTTCCTTCTGAAGTCCACAATCATCTCCTTTGTCTTCTTCACATTCATGTGAAGATTATTCTCTTTGCACCAGCTCTCCAGGTGTTCCACCTCCTGTCTGTAGCTGGACTCATCATTGTTTGTGATGCATCCCACCACCGCTGTATCATCTGCAAACTTAACAATATGACAGCCTGGAAGTGTGGCTGTACAATCATATGTGAGCAGAGTGAACAGAAGGGGGCTCAGCACACATCCTTGAGGAGAGCCAGTGCTGAGGGTTATGGTGGAGGAGGAGAAGTTGTGGATCTTCACGGACTGTGGTCTGTCTGTTAAGAAGTCTAGTACCCAGTTACAAATAGAGGGGCTTAGTCCAAGTGTAGATAGTTTGTCTATCAGAGTTTGGGGGATCATGGTGTTGAAGGCAGATGTGAAGTCCACAAAGAGCAGACGCACGTATGAGTCCTTCTGATCCAGGTGGGTGAGAGCAGTGTGGACCACGGAAGAAATGGCGTCCTCTGTTGATCGGTTCTCACGGTATGCGTATTGATGAGGGTCCTCGTTGATGTTGACGGTTGCCTTGATGTGGGACATGACCAGTTTCTCAAAACATTTAGCGACTATCGGGGTGAGGGCCACTGGTCTATAGTCATTCAGACCAGTCACTGTGGAGCTCTTTGGGACTGGGATGATGGTCGCGGTCTTCAGGCAGGTGGGAACTGACTCCAGTGCAAGTGAGGTGGTGAAGATGTCAGCCAGCACCTCACAGAGCTGGTCCGCACATTCCTTCAGAACTTTCCCTGGGATGTTGTCTGGTCCGGTTGCTTTATGAGGATTAATCTTTCTGAGACTGCCTCTCACTTCTGCTGCGGTCACTCTGAGATGCTCTTCATCACTAACAACCATTAAACTGGACAAAAATCTCACTAGATCCTGTTTGTACTAAATGAGGAAAACATTTTCTGTTGAAATTAACATAAAACAACACTTAGATTCTATATAAAAGTATAATTTTGTGTCATATTTTGGAACTACTTTAAAATGCAGTATTTAAAGTAAACGTTTTACATTAAAAAAAAAGAATTTTTGGTTTAAACAAACAACTGTATGTATCAAGTGCAAGTATGATATTTTATCTAATAGTCTTTATTTTTTGATAATATTACTTTTTCTTATCTTTTGTAAACATTTCATATAATCTTGACACATGACCCATGATTTGTCTTTTATCCATATCTTCATAAATAACATTAGTTAAATAAACATTTCTAATCATAATATCCCAGATCTATGTATTGTATTGTGAAGTTCAAAGCAAGTCTGACAACTTTACATCCAGTCAGATAACTTTGGAACCAAGTCTGGATCATAAATCACTGCTGTGTTGACCTTCACATACTGATAAGGCCTGGCTCAAAGACCACAACAACAAGGAGCAGCCTGCAAGAACAGATTTTTTATTTTATTTTTTATTTAAGTTATCACTATGCATATTAATCAACATGACAGCAGTAAGCATCACTGTAAATATGCCAGAGTTAGCACAATAGCAAGTTCCCTTATCAGTCTGTCACTCAGTGCAACATAATTGCTATGGGAAATTGCGCCCCGTGCGATTACACTCACGCCTTTACGTTAGAGGGCGTCAGCGTCACGCCAGAGTCCCCTCCCTCTGGGTATTTAAGATGCTGACGCCCATCCTACTTTCTCTTATTGCCCTTCACCTCGTTTAAACCTGAACTTCGTGGGACTTCTCTGTTGTCACATCGCTCGATCAGAGGTGAGCTTGCTCCCTACGCTGAGCGTACAGAGAAATTTTCCTGCGTACTGCTTGGATGGCGAAAGCTAGTTCAGCGTTTTCTACTTACCTCAAAGTCTTCTTCTCTCTCCGCAGCTGCATCGCTCGACGGCGCTAACTGCGTCACAACACTCCCTGCTAACCATTAGCAGGCTAGCCAATGAAAGCGAGACGACGGAGAGGGCGTCTTCGAACAAAAGGAAACTAGGAACAGCCTCAACGCTTCTCGTCTCCGGACATGGCTCCCGAGAAGGGAAGACGGAGGACAAGGATTCTGAAGAAAACCAGCAGGACGGCGAGCCCTCGCTCGCGCCCCTGCCCCAGCGGCTGCGGCTACTCCTTCTCGGCGCCGGACACCCATGAGGCCTGTCCCATCTGCCTAGGGATTCTACACGCAAGAAAAGCGCTGGAATCACCTGACTCCTGCTCCCACTGCTGTCGGATGCCGGCGGTAGTGAGGAAATGCCGCGCAGACACGTTGGCTAAGACCATGGAGAAGGCAGCGGTGCTGAGGGCCGCACGCCACACAGAACTGCTCGTTCCCGAACCGGAGCTCGAGAACATGGACTTGGAATGCAGCGGTCAGGTCGGGGATGAGAACGTGTCGGACTCCTCTGTCCCCGTCGAGGACTCGACGCCCGAAGTGTCTGACCAAGACACCGAGTATGGTCGCAGAGGGGAAAGTGTTGATTCCTCCCAGAACCTGGCGCAAGTTCTACCGGAACCGGACGTGTCAGTCCCTGCTCTGTTCGACTTGTGCCACAGGGCGGCGGACGCCCTAAAGGTCGCGTGGCCAGACCCCACGTCTCACCAACAGGTTACGAGGCTGGTGGGAAATTACTTCTACGCGAAGCAGCAGCCGACAACGTCGCAGAAAATGCCCATTTTCTCAGACTTCCTCATGGAGCTCACGCGCTCCTGGGCAGAACCCGGAGCTCCCATGACGTTGTCACTATCCCGGCTCCTGGATGTCACCGGAATGGAGGCAGCAGGTCTTGCCAGCGCACCCCAGATAGAGGAGACCCTGGCGGCTCATCTGGCCCCCGCAGCTACGGGGGCGAAGCCAGCGTTGCCCAGCAGGGCCTGCCGCGCTTTGGAAAAACAGCTAGAAAAGGGCTACCGGGCTCAGGGCCTTGCGGCTCGTGCAGGCGTACCTGGCTGAAAAGCTGCAGGAACTCCAGGTAATGGAAACGAACAAGCCGCAACAGAGACCATGGGGGAGGCCCGCCGGGCAATAGCCATCACACAAGGCAGAGCAATGGCGGAAATGGTTGTCACCCAGCGCCATCTTTGGTTGACTTTAACGGACCTCCCAGAAAACCAGAGGTCCCTCTTCCTCCAGCACCCGATCGAGCCGACGGGACTCTTCGGGGAAGCCCTGGAACGTATCCAGGCCAGGTTGGAACAAAGGCGCAAACAGGCGGAAGCGCTCTGCGAGGGGCTGCTGAGGAAAAGCTTTGCACCCCCAAAGGAAGCCATGCGTCGCCCTCCGCGGAAGAGACCCGCTGGCGACGGAGGGCCTTTTCAGCATCAGGCGACCTGGCCGAGGGCCTCTTCGATGACCCCATGTGGAAAGCAGATTCGGGCATGATGAAACATGACAAATTCATGATTTTACAGATTTGCCCGCCCACGTGGTACGGGAACCTAACCTAACCACGTTCCTTTGAGAGCATGGCTCTCAAAGGAACATGTTTCCTCGATTCGCCATTGCCTGACAAAGTTTAAACTGGATCAGCGGGTCCCCCTGAAAAGGTGTCAAGGCCTCTAAGGCCTCTTGGCGGCAGCCATACCCTGGGTGCCACACGCATTGCTGAGAATGAGAACTTACAAGTGTGGCTAAACCAACAGACACAACCCGCCCTGCCTGGTCAAGCAGGAAAGGTTTGGATTGATTCAGAGTGCCTGAGGACCCTGGAACCTTGGAGAGACTTGTCTGTTTTTGCCAAAGGGGTCCCGCTAGGTAGGGTGTCATCTCGTGTAGTCATCACGACGGACGCCTCAAAAACAGGATGGGGAGCAGTCTACAGAAATAAGAACGCCTGAGGCCTTTGTAATGAACAGGAAGCAAGATTACATATCAACTTCTTGGAATTGTTGACCGTATTCCTGTCAGTAAAATACTTTTTTGGCAAAAGTCTGATTGCGGGGCAGCATGTCCTAGTGAAATCAGATAACAGGACCATGGTGTCCTTCATCAACAGGGAGGGAGGGACAAGATCTCAAGCCCTCCTTGGACTGACGCAGAAGATGCTCACGTGGTATGCTCTGAGAATATTGTCGCTCAGGGCGACTCATGTTCCCGGTGAACTGAATTATGGAGCGGATGCCCTCTCGAGAGGGCTTCTCTTGGCGTCAGAATGGAGACTAAACCCACGAGTCGTGGAACATGTCTGGTCACGATTTGGGAGAGCCTCAGTGGACTTGTTCGCTTGCAGAGCTAGCTCACAGTGTGACCTTTACTTCTCTTTGAAGGAAACAGACGTACCGTTGGGAACGGATGCTTTAGCCCATGATTGGCCAGCATGGGTGCTGTACTATGCTTTTCCACCTGTCCCTCTGATCCAGGTGACACTGGAACATGTACATCAGGGAGCCCTCTCCCTGATAATAGCCCCCATGTGGCCGCAGAAACCGTGGTTCCCGGAACTGATCTCAATGTTATCAGGGATACCATGGCAGTTGCCTTCTCACAGGGACCTACTGACTCAGGCACATGGGCAGCTTCTACACCCACGTCTGGAGCTGTGGCGGCTTTCAGCCTGGCCACTGAAGGGAACTGTCAAAAACAAACAGCAACAACATACACAAGAGGGTCCCTTGGTGTTTATGTTTACTTGGGAGATGTTCAGTGGAAGGGTTCCCCTCTCCTTTAACATGTCTCCAACATCAGGATGGGTCCACTTTTGACAGTCCTAGTAAATTGTCTGTTCAAGGAGCAGATGGGGGACTCGTGCGTGCCCCTTGTATATATGAAATTCTCTCCCCTGGGGACCTGGAAGGTTACCCTGTGCTTGAACTGGGTTCTTTACCTCCACATTGCCATCTGGTTGCCAGTGGCGTAAGGGGTCCCTTGCTCTTTTCCTCTTGCTTCTCAAAATTTCAAGGGAAAAAAGAGATGATGGGTAATCACACTGTTGAAGCTTCTTGCCTTCATGTTAAATAATTGTGACGAGGAGACCTTTCTTTCTTTGCCAGCAGGAGGGTTTCTTTAAATAAGTTAAGATGGAACAAATACAGCCGAACAGTCCATACCAAATCTGTATCCGAATCTGTTCCCAGAATAGCAATGTAGATTCATTTATACTTTCATCTGACGTCATAAATTACGTAAATAAAAAGGGGTCTGCTCTTCCCGTCAGGGAAGAATTGAAACAGTTCTGGGAAACGCAGGGACAGTTCCCTACAAGGGAACATAAACAGTTTAGCTTATCTGCTTCTTGTCAGAGGGTAAGATTTTTTCCCTCGCATGAAGGAAAACAAAATTAGGATTAATGACTTTGTTATTTTGGTTCTTACCAGATGTTCTATGAACTCTTGAACTTTTGTACGTGTTCTGTCCAACGAGTGTTGGATTTCTGGACTGACTGTAATGTTTACCAAGTCCTACAAATACATATCAAAACCTACAATCCTCCCTTATTTATCTAAGATAAATCTCAATCTAAGGCTGAGTAATGTTTTTTTTTCAGTGTTGCATGCATAATAATAGTGAAGTCTAATAAAAGTTAACATAAAACTAGAATATGTAGCATTGTACACTAACAAATCTATGGAGGCAGTTGCTTCCACTCCTGAAGGAGCCGAAAAACCCGTTGCTGGCTTAATTTCATTTATTAGCAGGCAAAAATCTCTCCTTGGGACTCCCCTCTCTAGAGCTCCCACCATGGGCCAGGAGTGGCGGCATCCACCAATTGTTAGAGACCTTTATCGATCATGTGGCTAATGCTTACCTCTTACCTCATTCCCTGTCGTATAAGACTTATGGTAAAGCCCAACCTTTGTGAAACTAAATGAATACATGAAGGATAAAACCATCAGCGGACATAGCCTTAGCAAAATGATGTTATACTAAATTGATAAACTTAAACTAATAAACATAAATTGTAAAATACTAATTGATATTAAGAAAATAAATGCAAAAAATGATAAAAGAAAATGATAAAATAATAAAACCTAAAAAGAAATTTACAAGAATGCAATCATAAAGGATAAATGACATTCAAAAATAAATGTACAAGAATAAATGCTAGAACAATACTAAAATCATAAATGCATAAAGAATGAATGATATACAAAATAAGCATACAAGAAAAATGATGAAAACATTAAACACAAATAAATGCTTCATGGTACAAGAACTTAAAAAATGGATTGAATGCTTCGGCTGTTGATTGAATATAAAAGTCCTGCATTAAAAGTCCACGATGATGCCTGTTATAGATGAATATATTCAAAATAAAAGCTAGGAATAAAAGAATATACTGTAATGTCTTAAACCAAGTTCAGTTCAGTTCAATGAATTTCTTCTTTTATTGCAACATTTAAAACAAAGTAGTGTTCGTTGGGGCAAGACAAAGTTCTGGAGGAGGGCTTTCCTTTAAGGAACATGTCACTTTCCACTTTGTTACTAGGGGTTGAACGAGTACATAATTTTTAACCTCGACATTAACATAAAAAAACTCGAACGACGCTCGAGTAGCCGATGACGTCACAGTGTCTTACGATGCAAAATAAATAAATAAATATAAATGCCTAAAAACGTCTTTACAAAAAGAAAAAAAAGACCAACAAAGCATTGGGAGCATTTATTATGCTCCTATCATTTATCATACTGCACATAAGTCACAGGAAAAACAAAACTATTAGTTATATTAATAATATTAAAAGTGAAAGTATAAGGCGATGAAAACCGAAACTTAAAAAACAAATGGGGCCACAGCCACACCGTACCACCGCCTGCAGCTGTGCAATTTAGGTTTACTTTTAGAGATTGTGTTTATAGGTTTTTGGTAGCTCTAGAGAGATGAATATTTGTTTTTTTGTTTGTGAAACGAGAGAGATGAAGCCGTTTCGACCGTGTTATATATGGGACCTGCAATGCAACACTGCCCTCTGCTGTCACAACAATCTACTACGGTGGTCAGAGCAAAGAACGTCAACAGGATGTTTCAATGAGTGGCGCAATTTATAAAATTATAAACTGTTTTACCTTTTTGACAAGACTGGACCAGCTTCATAGATCCGTGCGCACAAAGGAATCCATTTTGTAGCGTCTACTAAAAGCTAAAAGCTACCGCGCGCTCTGTTTTTATCACGTGATGACGTCACTACGGGTAGTCGAGGTGGACAAAAAAGCCTCGATAGAAGTCAAAGCACTCGATCTGTCGAAAACTCGGTTATTCTGTTAATGCACTATATGTTACCAGATCTCCAGTGACCACTAAGCCCCCTCTGCCTCCATTGGCCTTCTAGCATCAGTCAGTTCAGTGGGAGGCGGGGAGACATGTCCTTCGAGGCCATTTGAAGCTGGACGAATTGTTTGCTGTAGCCAGTCCATTTCTTTTCATCATCTTACGAGTCCACCAATGCTTCCCAGCCGGCAGGACACAACATGTCAAAAAGGAAATTATAATTAGCACTAAGATTGTACTAATTCCTATCTTTAATATCAAAAATAACCCTTCACCTAAATTTAGATTAAAACCATTCCACGACCAGTCATCTTTACCAGCATTTTTATTAAGCATTACTTTCAAATCTTTATTCATTTCAAGGACTTCTGTGGTTTACTTGAAATTCACTGTTGGTTATAATAATTATAATTAATCCATTTAACATTTCTGTTTACTGTTATCTATGGACGGATAGATTCTATGCATGCTTTAGTCTCATACGAAATCCCTTTGTGTTGACCTATTGTACACAAATATACATTTTGATCCAAAACATCATATCTTTTATTTCACCTCTTATACTCATTTGTGTCTAATGGGAGTGGTGGCGTAAAGGTTAAGAAGGTGAGCTTGTGATCGGAAGGTCGCCGGTTCAAGCCCCGGTACCGACAACATCAAAGATGTGGGTGGGATAAGTGAAGCGGTCACACTTGTATCCACCCTCATCTGCCCCACTCTGGGCCCTTGAGCAAGGCCCTTAACCCCCACCATCTGCTCCCCCGGGAACCCTAGATATCAGCTCTCTGCTCCACACAGAGGGCTGTGGTTGCTCGGTGGTCTGTGGTTGTGTCAGGAAGGGCATCCGGCGTAAAAACAACTGCCAAATCTTCGTGCGACCAGTTCGCTGTGGCGACCCCTAACGCAGGGAATAAAGCCGAAAGAAGAAAAAAAAAAAAAAAAATACTCATTTGTGTCTAATACAATCAACTCATTCACTCGATCATGCAACTTTTATTTTAACCATAGCGAATTTCCCAATCCATCTTGGTGGCAAAATATTCAGCAAAATATTTTCTCCATACATCCAATAACTATCTACAATATGAAAGGTTTTGTCAATGAATAGCTTATTGTTAAAATTTTCATGTTCATATTATCACATTCTTAACTTAAAGGTTCTAGGTTTTCATACCACACAGGTATATTGATAAAATAGCATCCTATATGCATGTGGACACCAAAAAATGTAGCCGTTTCATTGTATTATCTAAATTGAATCCTTTACTTATAAGACATTTAATATTTAACGCCGTAATCTATTTTATGTTTTGCTGGTGATCCAATTTTGTTCAGTTTTGATAAAATAACCCCACATTCCTCTTGAATCTTAGAACTACTATAGGTATGCAGATAATTATAAAATTACTGTGCTCCATATTTCTATATGGAGCATATAGAAACATGCTTTCACATTTTGAAAGTTTAAAACATTGGTATATTTGATTGGGTATTTCTTTGGTGTTTATTTTCTGTACATTCTTATTCTTTCTCTTTATTCTTTAACACATTGTTGTGAGTTGTACTTATCTGGAATCATTATTTGTAATGAACTAGGAGCTTTAGTTCATATAATGCATTCTTTTTAGGTCAATTCCTTTGGAGTATACATTTTCCATAAATATCAGGGGCCTCATGTATCAACCGTGCGTGCGCACAAAAACCTTGCGTAGGTCACCATCCACGCAAAACCCTGTATGTATCAAAACTGAACTGAAAGTGAATATGTACGCATCCAAGTACATTTCCACGCCAGCCCCATGGCTGGCGTATGCACGTTTCTGTGGTTCTTGTTCCCTTGGCGACACTTACAGGTGATTCTGAGAAACTGAAGCCCCACAGTCTGTGGTTGACTTTAAGAGCGGCTTGAAGACCTTTCTTTTCAACCGAGCATACTATACTCCTCATGATTCTACTTTTGATCATAGCTGATACTGTTGTTGATTTTAATTGTTTTATTATTTGTTTTATTGACATTTAATTCTGTTGCACCTTGTAGCACTTTGAGATTTCCATTAATGAAAAGTGCGTTATAAATTGAATTCATTATTATTATTATTATTATTATTATTATTAACTGTTCATGATGTGAAAATGATTAATATTCCCACCAAACACACGATTAACAAGTATTACATCCACATGACGCAGTTAAATAAAGGACGCGCAAAGTTGTGCAAAAAATAAATTTAACAGGAACGGATTCATTCAGCCTTACTGGAGGATATAATAAATAGTGTAACACGCAGAGCATTTATTTATAAACAGATATAATTTTCTGATCTAGGATATGGCTTATCAGCCGTTTTCAGAAATAATCATTTTTCAGTTTGGCACTGCTGCGCTCTGGAGCAACACAGGAGCCGTGCATCACGCGTGCACATGCAGAAGCAGCGATCAAACTGTTCCCGAGCTTTCCAGAGGGAGCTGCAGGCCGATCAGGGCTGTCCAGTCCACACAAAGCCGATTCATGTCCAATGGAATGGTCTCATCCATATAATTCTAAAGGCTGAGTGGTCGCGCTTTGGAGCGCGCGCGCACCCTCGCCGGTGTTACACGGCAGTGGAGGTGTTTAATAATCTGCGTTTATTGTAGATTTCTCCAAAATGACACGTGAAAGTACACCATATATAACTTGTAGGAGAGTAAAAGCTTCACAGACAAACAGACTGCGCACAAGGCTGCGGCGCGCGCAGCGTTTGGAGACTCCAACATCACGTCATGTCATGAAAACTCTCCACTGAGACGCAGAGACTCGTTTCTTCATATCATCTATTAAATAAACAAAGATCTATGTTCAACCAAACATCCAAGTTCCTCTGTGTTTACAGTAATTATGGTAATAAACTCGTGCGCAAAGTTAATATTTTCACTCAGAATGAATGGATGAGCCGGTTGCGCACCAAAGCAGGGTGCGCGCACACACAAATACCGACACACAATCACTCGTTCTTTGTGTGATAAACACATTTTATTACTATTCTTACTTAGGATTTTTTCCTCACTCATATTATATTAAATTCATTATTTTCCTGAATCTAGAAATGATTTCTGATCGCGCAGGGATCAAACAAACATGTCCTTCACACATGCAGGAAGTAATTTGCATCTGTTTAACATATGTAAATGAAGGCGTGTCAGGGGAGGTGTCTCACGTGCGCTCAGTTCCACGTTGATTGTGATGTACAAAAGGAATGTGCGTGGATTCCGGTGTACGCACAGTTTGATACATCTGGATTTTTTTGTGCGTACACACTTTTTTGTATTTGACCGTACGTCACTTTTCAGTAGGAAATCCACGCAAGTCTTTGTACATGAGGCTCCAGGTATTTTGATTAGCTACTTCCCAAAATTCATTACTTTTAACAGGACGTGTCCTTCCTGACAACACCATGATTTATTTAAAATCTTTGTACAATTTACTTAAACAGAGGTTTAACGTTGTTTTAAGTTCAAAATCTTTAATCAAATCCAATCCTCCCTTTGACAATTTAAAATGTCAAAATGTAATCACCTAAGATAGTCTAAACTAGTTACCATAGTTGTCTCTTAGGCTTTCTTGAGTTAATGTATCTCCTTATTTAGGTCTCACATTAATTATAAATGCTTTTATAGGAATAATGTGTTCGGCATTAGTCAATTCAATGTTAAGCGTTGTTAATTGTATTGTTAATTTAGCCAAATTTGCAATATATTAGTTTTCCATTCTTTATTAAAGTCTACATTTCTTCATTTACTAGATTTCACGCGTTTTATACAACATTTAGTCGTGTGTTTTGATGAAAAGTTATAAAATTATATGTTACAGTGGGATTACAAACATTGAACATGTGTATTAAGTGTTTTATTAATGCTGGCAAGGATGCCAGAATCGTGTTAAGGTGTTTTTTTTGTATCACACTCAACTTATGTTGAACAATTTTGTCCTGGTTCCGGCTGCAGCCTTGGCAAACACTCTGGTGACTGGTCTGCACGGACTTGGTCATGTTTTCTTTACTGGTGTCTTTACCTCCTCCAGTTCGTGTTCATGTCATCATGGATGCCCCTAGAATTATCCAGAACAGAACACTTATCAGACTAGTTTTCTGCTCTTTGTCTCGGTGTTTTGTCAAAGTTTATTTTCTGCACAACACTGTCCTTGTTGGCTGGAACTCTGGTGCAATGACTGCGGTTACACCAGGAACATCTTCCTTCTTTCTGGATTTCTGCGTGAACCATGTCGATCCTCTCATGTTGAACTTCTGCTTGAACCGTGTGGATCCTCTCTCGATCTCGACTCTGCAGCAGGTTGTAACTGGCCACCAACTGGCCATGGACCTTCCAGGGTGAGCCCTCATGCCTTGCGTCATGCCGTTTTCGTCCAGGAAGACCTCGTTATCTACCTTGTCTCCACTCATCTCCTTTCTCAGCATCTGTAGTGAAAACAAGCTTCCCTTCTCCTTTTCTTTCACAACATTCTGGTTCATGCTTAAGAAAAGAGTTTGGCAAAAAGTTGTTAACTGCTTAATATGAAAGCTGTTGTGTTAAAATTTTGTAAATAAAGCTGAAACTACTCAATGTTCTGATTGTGATCCACCTCCCTTTTATAATTTATTTTATTATTGTGGCGTTGTGCATCCATGCACTTCCATGCAGTTCATGTGTATTTTCTGTTTGTTAGATTAGTATTGATACTGATAACTGTGAGGTTCCATGCTTATCTTAAGTCATGCAATTGAATCAACCGTTTACGTATTTCCCGCTTTGTCCATCAAACACTTCTTTGCTTCCGGTAGGAAGCTTTGGTCAGTCTTACATGTCTTACACTCAGTTCCTGCTGAAAAATATTGATGGGAAAAAACAATACAACAAAATACTGTACATTCCTTCTATTAATTAATTATTTATTAACAAATTAATCAATTAATTAATTAATTATTGTTTTACCATTAGCGTTCTTCTACCACATTGTATGCCTTAAGAAACACTAAACACTGGTATTTTATTTGATACAACTATTAAATTCAGAGTATTGTTGAGTCTTTGTGTGATTGATACTTAACTGAGTAGGAATTTCAGGAACATCAGCTTTATGGATCCTCTTCTGTATTTAGGAGCTGAAACAATAATCCTAACTGACCCTATCTTTTCACTTCAACAGTTTTTTTCAAGCGCAGGAAAAATAGTTTGGTTATATCACAATAATTCATCATGTATGCACAAAACATCAATGTAACAAACTTCGTAACAAACATAACAGCTATAAAAGGAAAAAATAGGTTAAATAAGTTGAAATGTCCACTGGAAGTCATCTGTCCGTGGACCTATCCTATAGAAATTACAATAGATATGGTTAGAAAAGTCAACATGAACAATACTGTTTGTACATTATTTTAACCATGCATTAATTTAAAAGATTTACTTTAGTTTGTTGCAACATTTTGTCATCTGCAGAGACTATTTTAGTTGTATAGAACAATTCACTAAGTTTATCTGATTATGAACAATTCACTAAGTTTATCTGATTATGATGGGCGAGAAATATTAATTATCTTCAGTGCACTGAAAACCCCAAATGCTACCGGTAGACTATATGGATTTGAATTATAATTAATAAATCAGCTTAGAACCAATTTACTTTTTCTTTTCATGTTTTCCTTTGTTCGACATCTTTCTCTTGTAGAAATTATCAATAATTGTTCCATTAAATATTCCTTAAACATAAACATTTTGTTTCCTATGGTTTAAACAAGTTCATTTAGTTTGTTTCACTTGTGAAATTTGTTCATTTTATGTTAGTTCTATTTTAAACAAAAACTCAACACAAAACATTCTCTCACAAATAGCAACATACAAAATATAAAATTTAAAATTGGCAGAAAGAAAAATCTTATTGTATCTGCCCCCATCTTCAAACACCTAGTTCAATCAGCTATAATTTGTCAGTAATAAAACAAAACGAACAACTCCATCCAAACCTACAATCAACACAAACACAGTACACACCGCACTACTTCAAAAACAAAACTATTTAACAATTCAGTTCTGATAGTTTATCCAAATGTGCACACTAACATCCCTAACTCCACTTTTTCAAGCCTTTCTACAATCCACTTTAAACATCAATCATACAAATTATGTCTGTCTCCTGGAATGTTTTTCACATGGCATTAAATCCTCTTTTTGCTCATGTACAGTAAGCAGCTGCAAAGTTTCACAAAATATTTTGGTTATCTGTAATTAAAGTATAAAATACTGTACAAAGTTCCTTGGTAGACAGTGACTTTTCTCTGTGCTCTGTGCTCTGTATACAAAGTATAACTGCATTCCTGCATTCCTGCACAACAGCCATATTTAATTCACTCATCCAAATATTTAGTAATCTCAAACACACTGAAGTCTATGGGCAGTCTTCCAGCAACTCACTGTCAGCGCAGTGTTAATTCAAGCGCAACAATTTTATAATTCACTGCCAATTATTTGTCAGATATTTATAACAAATCAATCATGAAAGCAAATCTCATATGTTGACTATGTTCCTCTTAAAAATGTCATGAGCTACAACAAACATCGTAATTTCTGAAAACATTGGCTGTATGTCATGGCCAGCAGCCTGATTGTTTGTATCTAATTTATTGTTAGCTTTCTCTTGTGGATAAGGATTTTGGTTCCTGCTTCTACTCTCGGCTTCCCCCGTTGTCTGACTTCCTGTACAACCTTTTGACCCTTACTCCTCTATTTTAACAACCATCTGTAACAAACAAAATTATTCTTAACTGTTGCACTCTGGTGTCTAACTTATTTAGAATACAAAACCTGGTACTTGACCCTGTATATGTTTCATGTTGTCGCAATATATGTTAAAGTGTGTACGTTTTTATCTGTCTAACACAATACCCTGTATGTATGAATGTTTGGTCAAACTGTAAAATGTGATTCAGACATTAGTTATAATATACAACAAATTTGTCTCTAAAAGTTTATTTATGTGTAACATAAAATATATGATTTGTTGTAAATAAATAATTTTGTATACCTGGATGTAAAATTTTATTTATTTATTTGTATGGCCACTTTCTTGCTTTAAAGCTTTTTCTTTTCACACGTTCTTTTTGGAAAACATAGCCTAAAATCCTCTGACCTAAAGATAAACTTTTGTTTAGATCATAAGTTGTACCATTAACATTTTGTCTTAATGTGTTCAATTAAAAGGTCCTATTCTTATTCAGACTTAATCGGCTTTAAAAAATTTAAATTAATTTGTTTCAAAGATCATTTCAGTATGAAATCTGATCAGTTATTTATATAATAAGTAGAACTTTAAATAACAAATGTCTATAGTAAACATCTTCTCACTGTATGTGCCTCCGTCTGCTACCAGACGCAAGTCCATGCAACCGCATTGTCAGTTCTTGTTCACATGATCATGTAAAACATCCGTTTTAGTTCATATTTTCTGAATGCATCCAAAAGATTTCATGTAGCACTTGAATCAGTCTCTTTATTTCCTGCAACAGTTCTTTTCTTCTTAATCAAGTTTGCTGTAGCAGCCTTTGTGTAGTTATTTTTCAGTTCACGGATGTCATTTTGTTTGTGCGCCACCCAATAACGCTTCTTTTGAGCCATTTTCCAGTTCATCCACACCGTGCTCCAGCCCCACTGTGCTCCAGTGTCTCTGATTCAGACTTCATGATCACTGTCTCTGTTCTTCATAGTGTCATGTTCTTGGTATTAGTGGTTTCCAGAGACACACCCAGCAAGTACACCTAATACCACGTAGCACAAAACAAATTTATTAGCATTATCTTATATTCTTTTCACAAAATCAAAGTTCATACTGAAATATCACTATTATTACAGAGCTTTAAATCAATTTTAAAATTGTAGCACACACTTGGTGATGTTGTTCAGTTTTTTCTAACATGACTAAAATTATTTCAGCATTTAAATCCTTTTAGTTCTATATTTTTAGACCAGAGAGATCTAATCTAAGTAAAAAAAACATTATTCTGGTACAGAGAGACAAAGATGTAACTTTTAATTATTATTTACCTAAAGTGTTATAACTTCAATTGCATTTAAAGTAAATCTATAGTACAATTTGAAAATGATATTTATTTCTTAATGAATAAAATACATTCAACTGTTCATAAAGGTTTGAATGAAAGTAATTGTTTAAAGTTCCAATTGCTTTCTGCACAAAAGAGTTCCTGCCCTAGAGACGAAATGCCGAATTTGCACTCTTGAGTCTATATTTAGCACTGAGCTTGCTTCAGTTTGCACGGCAATCCCTTTTATGGTATTATGACCCACACTCAAAGCAGGCAGACGCTCTGTTATTTACCCCTTTATATTGCTCTGTTCGGCAAGATAAACTAAACTTCTTCTCCAAGTTTAACGCTTTTCCTGTCACAGGTGAGTACAGTTTTATTCCTTATTCTTTTATACAGTGTACGTTGTTGTCAGAACGAATATATAGTTCTAGAATGAATTTATATTCAACTCAGTTTCCTGTTAGTTTCTCATATGAAGCTCTTGTGTGTGTGTGTGTGTGTGCGTGTGTGTTTGTTTGTGTGTGTGTGTAACTTTTCCACTGGTCTCATCCCAGCGAAATGACTCTACCACGGGAGGGGTTCCAAGGGGGTTCCAAAAGAGGGAGAGAAAGAAAACGGGTGGGATCGGGCAGACTTCTTTGTTCCAGCCATCCCACATCTACAGAAACTAACACACTCACTCCATCGGTGAACTGTAAGTCAGTAACTATTTGTATCGTCTTCTTTATATCTAATATTTCCTTTCACTGTTTTAAACAAACTTTTAAGGTAGTAAAACTTTAATCAGGTTTTGTTTGACCTTTTAAACTCATGTTTTTCATATCGTGTATCCAAGGCAGGTTTCCGTGTTCGTGTACGTGGTCATTCTGTCTCTGTGTGTGCATGGGTGGGTGGTCGGTCATGCTCTTGAATGCTCTTGAATATACCCTGATGCATGCTCAATAATCCAGGTAGAAAAATCTAAAAAAGCTAAGTCTGGTCCTCTGGACATTCAAAAAAAAAAAAAAAAAAAAAAGCAAAAAATTGTAGAAACGTTTCGTCTTTCGTCCAAAAGACTTCCTCAGTCTGAGGTGCTGGGTTCAGCTCAGACTTAGCTTTTTTAGGCTCTTGAATATAGTTTAAACATCTACAAAATTCATATTAGAAATTGATGTATATACGTATATAGTACTTTTCTTATTTAATTTCACCATACCCAAAATCTTCACACTACAATTTGTGTATTTTATACCCATTTATACAAAACTTCACGAGATCTTTACACGAGATCTTTATAAACGAATTGAACAACTCATTCTAACGAGACTAGTCAGAGCTTTGGATCACATTAAATACACTTAAGGGTGTATGAATACACAAATTTGATGTTGTGTGTTACTCTGGGAGAACGTGTCTGTATATTTCTATCTAGTTAGCGTACGTGAGTCTATATAAACTCTGATGATCTCTGTGTTAAGGCATGTGTGTGTATAACTGTGAGTCTCACTGTGCTGTGGGGACGTTTTCCTCACATGACCATGTGCTTTTGCTGTCTCCCTGTACTGGCCCACAGCCAAAGGCGTTGTCTCCAATTTTTCTACAGTGTATTTAAGATAAACATTTATGTATACGTCAATTACTCTTAAATGTAACACTTTTTAAAGTCCTTACTTTTACTTGTTGAAACCAGAATGAACAATACGTTTTGTTTAAAACTAGTGTGTGATCATCTCTATTTAATCCTCTCTGTGTGTGTGTTGCTTCATTTCAGGAAACATCTGTTATCTATCAAAGCCCTGGCGTAGCACACAAGAAGAAAAGAAGAAAAAAGAAAAAAAAGAAAAAAGAAAACCACAACATAAACAACCATTCCGACTCTTCCTCGACTCAAACCAACTGTTTCTTGACATCCAGCAAAATCAGACGACAGCTACCAGTGTAAAAATGATCAATCACATCAGAAACGCATGACCTTAGAAGAAATTTAACACTTTACAAAAGTCTAACACTCCAACTTCCTTGGAAAAAACATTCCTCATCTCCTCTCAAGCAAGCAATACTACGAGACAGTAATTTAAACAGGAAATTCAAAACACAGCAAACACTTATTTTAACAAACAGAAATTACTCTCACATCGAAAGTTTTTCAAACAGCAAATCCCTACACATGTAAATACCGGCAGAAAAAGTGCAGCCACTTTCAGACAGCTAAATTCAACAACAATGCCTTCCTCCACACAGGAAAAGCAGCACGCTCCCTGCTGATCTAAAAATAGGACAGGCATGCAGGTTTTCTTCACAGCTGACTGTCTTCACCCGTTTTACTCTAAACAACGGCTTTATATATTTTTATTGCTATTATGTATGATGTCGTAACTTTACACTTTAAATATTTATTAACACTTTAATTATTGATTCAGTTTATATATTAACACTTTAGTCAATAATTTAGGTATTAACACTATATTTTATTATTTTATTTATTAACACTTTTAGTGCATTTTAAGCAATTTGTTCATATTTATTAATGAATTATAATATTAAATTATTTGCATTTTTAATGTACATGTACAGTTTTTAATAAAGATAATTTCTTGTTTTTATTCAACTGTGCACAATTTGTATTCCTTTCAGGCCTTTAACCATGTTATGATGTTATTCTCACCAAACGCGTTGTATGTGTTATATTTCACTAAATTTAGTGCCAAATTTAACATAATATCTCTTACCCCGTCGCAATACCACTTTGCCTACAGGACTGTAAAATTACAGCTTTTACCCAATTCTGAATCGTTAGACAAAAAAGGACTGAATGATCATTTCAGCTTTAAACCTTACTTCTGTCGCGTTTTCCTCTGCGCACAGAAACTGTCCGGGTACAGCTTTTTTAACCTCCTCTTGTCTTTTAGATACAAGGAGACTAGTGATCAACTAGCTTTTTTACGACTGGTTTACCAATACAGCTTTACTTTTGTACATGTGCTTGTAACATAACATGCAAATTTAGTTTTACCAAGTCTAAAGCACATTTTCAACTATATTTTACTGCAGTGTCGACACAAGAAAGCTGTTTTTTTTATCCAATGAATTCCAATTTGACTGTCAGCTTATGAAAACTATTTTAATTATCAATTTGTATTCAATTCAAACAGCCCAAAACTTGCAAGTTTTTGAATATCTTTCCTTGCTGGCAATAAAAAGTCCTCGGTTTATATTACAAGGGTTCAAAAAGCCCTCACCAGGCTTTTTCCACCAGCTGAGAAGGAAAAATAGTTCGTTTTATAAAACAAAGTATAAAGTATAATTACCAGGGCCCATGCTTCTCCCGTCTCAGCTGGAAAAAAAAAACAGCTGAGGTCAGACGGCTTACCAACGTTAGGGCGCCAACTGTTGAAGCTTCTTGCCATCCATCCATCCATCCATCCATCCATCCATTTTCTTCCGCTTATCCGGGGTCGGGTCGCGGGGGTAGCAGCCTAAGTAGGGAGGCCCAGACTTCCCTCTCCCCAGCCACTTGGAGCAGCTCCTCTGGGGGAATCCCAAGGCGTTCCCAGGCCAGCCGAGAAACATAGTCCCTCCAGCGTATCCTGGGTCTTCCTCTGGGTCTCCTCCCGGTGGGACATGCCCGGAACACCTCACCAGGGAGGCGTCCAGGAGGCATCCTAACCAGATGCCCGAGCCACCTCAACTGGCTCCTCTCGATGTGGAGAAGCAGCGGCTCTACTCCGAGTCCCTCCCGGATGACTGAGCTTCTCACCCTATCTCTAAGGGAGAGTCCAGCCACCCTGCGGAGAAAACTCATTTCAGCCGCTTGTATCCGAGATCTTGTTCTTTCGGTCATAACCCAAAGCTCATGACCATAGATGAGGGTGGGAACGTAGATCGATCGGTAAATTGAGAGCTTTGCCTTTTGACTCAGCTCTCTCTTCACCACGACAGACCGGTACAGCGCCCGCTTCACTGCGGACGCTGCACCTATCCGCCTATCGATCTCACGCTCCAGTTTTCCCTCATTCGTGAACAAGATCCCGAGATACTTAAACTCCTCCACTTGGGGCAGGACCTCCTCCCCGACCCGGAGAGGGCACGCTACCCTTTTCCGGCTCAAGACCATGGCCTCGGATTTGGAGGAACTGATCCTCATCCCGGCCGCATCGCATTCAGCTGCAAACCGCTCCAGTGAAAGCTGTAGATCACGAGCTGATGAAGCCAATAGGACCACATCATCTGCAAAAAACAGAGAAGCGATTCTAAGGCCACCAAAACGGATCCTCTCAACACCTTGGCTGCGCCTAGAAATTCTGTCCATAAAAGTTATAAACAGAATCGGTGACAAAGGGCAACCTTGGCGGAGTCCAACTCTCACCGGAAACGAGCCTGACTTACTGCCGGCAATGCGGACCAAGCTCTGACACCGGTCGTACAGGGACCTAACAGCCCATATCAATGGGCCTGGTACCCCATACTCCCGGAGTACCCCACAGAACCCCCCGAGGGACGCGGTCGAATGCCTTTTCCAAGTCTACAAAGCACATGTAAACTGGTTGGGCAAACTCCCACGCACCCTCCAGGACCCTGAAGCTTCTTGCCTTCATGTTAAATAATTGTGACGAGGAGACCTTTCTTTCTTTGCCAGCAGGAGGGTTTCTTTTAATAAGTTAAGATGGAACAAATACAGCCGAACAGTCCATACCAAATCTGTATCCGAATCTGTTCCCAGAATAGCAATGTAGATTCATTTATACTTTCATACTTTGCAGAGCACACTTGTGCTGCCTCTAGCTGGTGTTTCATCTATATGTCCAGTGGTAACATCAGGTTGATGTTTCTACATGTGGTGTTTTTCTTCTCAGGCTGTGCCCCCTTGTAGAGAGCGGCTGGGAAATGCCCGTCGTATTAAGGCAGATGTTCTCACATGCATTTTACTGAGCATTTCAAGGGTGTGAATGAATTACGTTCCCATAGCAATTATGTTACACCGAGTGACTGACTGATAAGGGAACTGAAAGTTATGCACCATAACTCATGGTTCCTGAAGGAAGGGAACGAGGTGCAACATACCTGGCCCTTTTCAATGCTGAAAGCTCTGTGAAGTGCATTGTAGAGAAAGTAGGATGGGCGTCCGCGTCTTAAAGATGCATTGGACATAGGGATGAAAAGACAGAGAAGAAAATAAAGCTAGAAAAGGGAGAGAAGGGGTAAAATAGAAAAGAGAAAGAATGTGATAGGAGTAGAGGAGAGAGAGAGAGGTATAAAGAGAACACAAATCAACATCACTGAAGTCTGCCTCCAGACCTGCGGGAAAAAAAAAACTGACAAACCCGAGAAACCACAGCAACATAACAACATATACAGTATAATGATATAACATCTTTTAAAAGTATTTTATATGGTACATGGTAATACAAGATGTATTTAGTGGCCACTACAACCAAACTGGGTGTGTATCTGATAAACACCTGAATCTAAACACCTGTGTGTGAGCATGCTTGTCACTATAAGGTTTCTCCATAAGAATGTTCAATAGTGGATGTGGGGACCAACAGACGCGCCCCCACAGGACCAATGGTAACACAGGGAGGACCGGAGCCACAGACACACAGGGGCCTCCAAGCACGGAGCCCTGTGAGTCTCCTGACAGGGACAACTGCACCCCCCCCCAGAGAGAAGCAGAGGGAAGCCCCGGGCGACCCCTAGCAACCATAATGCAGAAATCCCAGGAGGCTTCAGCGACAAGTCCATAGGCCCCGCCGGCAACCCACCCCCCAGTAGATCCGGGCATGGACACCGAGCCCCGAGGTCATACCACCCCCCAGGCCCGACAGAGCCAGGGCACCCAGGACCTGCCAGGCAGCCACCAGGGTGGGACGGCACACACCCGATCACCCAGCCCAGATGCTGAGAGCCACCAGTGCACCGGCAGCAGGGGGTCCACCACCGGAAGGGGGGCGAGACAGGGTAAGAAGATGGTCAGCCTGACACAACCTCTGTTGGGCTGACCATAAGCCCCACCCACCTGAAAGTGACCGCAAGCCGACCCCAGGCCAGGGGCCAGAGCAGCAGGGATCTGCAGCCGAGGAAGGCCAGCCCACCACAACAAGAGTCCCGTATCACAGGCCCGGAGAAGCCCTGGCACGCCACCTACGCACCCCCCCCCCCATAGACACACAGTACCCCCCAATGTGAATGTCACCCAGGCCGACCAGCCAACGCTCCATAAAAGCGAAATACGCTCCCGACCGCTACCCTACACCACCAATGACCACACACACC
>JBBPBX010000501.1:34181-73444 GCA_038048925.1 Garcialebias charrua
ATGGAGAACGGGGATGTAAGGGGAAAATAAATAAATAAAATATACTGCTACCTGTGTAGTTTGTGTTAACCACAGGAATAACACAAACTCATTTTTTTTAATCTAATAAAAGACAAACGTAAAATAAGTTCAACCAAGTGAGGATTGAACCCGAGTCGAGATAACGTTTGAGTGGCAACCCGACGCACCTCTAGTGAACCACCGAGGCGTGTTGCTTTTTCCAGGTCCACTTTTACTTTAAAGGACAACACCCACCGTGACAGTAACAATTCACCATATTGGAGAATTACTGTAGTATTTTATGAATTTTATTTTCATTTTTGCATTTGGGCCAGGCGAGGGTTAAAAAAAAAAAAAAAAAAAACCCACTCCCGAATGAATCCGGAAACCTGGCCGAAAAGTCCCGAAGGGTCATGCCTCTTGTTACATGGATCTCCACCCAGAAGGCAGAAGGTAGGAGTGAGTTTCCATGGAGGTTTATGAGAGAGAGTGCGTTAAAACTGCATATTTCCTGCATATTTCCTGGTGCATTTGTGTGTGGACCAGCGCTCTGATTTTATTTATTATTTATTTTATAACACCGCTGCGGACCTGTTGCTGCTCTAATTCATTCTGCCCCTGAGGAGCGAGCCGCGCGCGGTCTCTGGCTCCTCGTTCCGCTCCGCTGGTCACCTTTGAAGTTCCTCGTGCCGGTGTAATTTGCTCCCTCGAGTGTATTTGCTCTCGTCAGCCTTGTTGCGGGGAGGTATCGTCCTATCTCCATAGGGAGGGTCGGGAACGCGCGCGGGCAGAGCTCAGCTGCGAGGCTGGGTGCCTTTCTGATCACGGGGAGAGAATAAAAAGTCGATGCGGAAATGAATGAATTTGTCGCGATCAAACGAATTAAACTAGTATGTCTAAGTGGATGCTCGCTCAGAATATGAGTGAGCGACAGCAGGATTAATCAACAGGCAGCTTTAGGGAATATTTAAAAATGCTTCCTTTTTCTTTTCCTCTGCTCGCCTGTAACTCCAAGGCGTCACTCTGGTGACGTGAATGCCCTTGTGAATGCCCATATATGGAGAGGGGCAGATTTTCCCGGAGCTGCATGCTAAAATCTGCTATAAATCATGAAATAACACATTTAGTGTTATTTCTCCACAATATAAGTAAACGCTCCTGTATTATTTTTAAATAAACTAATAAATATTAATGGCGATGCAATTTGAAAACATGGTGGGTGTTGGGCTTTAAACGAACCACTCCTCATAAAATCCTGTTTACGCCCATGCTCACAGTGTGCCCCAAGAAACATGGTTGAACGTTTTCTCGAAGTCTACAAAGCCCATGTAGACTGGGGTCGTAACAATACTCAGAAAATATGAGATGTTGACTTTTGTAAAAATATTTGAATGTTCAGATGTGAGACTCATCTTTAAAATAACCCATAAGACATGAACCTCCACATTTGAGAAGACATGTTCAGCTTTGTTCAAAACAGCTGATGAGATCCATCATGCTGATTAGTTCCATCCATCATCCATCCATTATATTTTACCCGCTTCTTCCTTTTTGGGTCGTGGGGGTCACTGGTGTCCATGTCCATCTATCACTGTGCAAGAAGCGAGGTACACCGTGGACAGGTCTCCAGTCCATCACGGGGACACTGAAGCCCCTTTCATAAGACAGGTCGGTCCGGCTTTTATGCGTGTTCAAGCCTCCAACGAGCATTCAGAAAACACGCAAACGCGGTTTGGCGGATTAAATTGAAGCGCCTTTGATCCCCCTCTGACCCGCCACGGTTGATAGTGTCAGCCCCGGATCTGAGCCGGCAGACCCACTTCTGAATGCAAGACGCGCGATCCGCGGTCAGAATACAGATGCCATCAGTGTGCGACCTTAGTCAACAGGCAGATTTATATTAAAAATGACACGAAACCACTGTATAAACTAGTTTCGCTGTTTTTCCCCCTCTAGCAGCGGCGCAGCGCGCTGAGTGTGTGTGCGTGTGAGTTTGAATAGGTTCTATTTGGGGTCTCGTGAACACGTTTGTGTGTGTGTGTGCGCGGTCCATTTATTTATTGCTGAGGAAATATTTAAAATAACACGACACGACTGTAAGCTAGTTTCGCTGTTTGTCCCCCTCTAGCAGCGGCGCAGCGCGCTAAGTGTGTGTGAGTGTGTGTGTGTGTGTGTGTGTGCGCGCGCAGCCAGCTGTCCCATTTATTTATTACTGAGGAAATATTTAAAATAACACGACACGACAACTTGTACACATCTGTCCCACAAAAAATACGTTGCGGTTCAGTTCTGCTCAGCTCCACGCCTCTTTGAAGCCGCGCTGCAGCTGATCATATGAACACGTTTCTTTGAGCGGGACATGCCCGCCTTCAACTGTTGTCTTGTGAATGACCTGGGGAGGGTTAAATCCGGACTGGTCTGTGCGGGAATAGCGCAGGTTTGATTTATGAAAGGGGCTATAGAGACAAACGAGACAAATATTCATTCACTCTCTCACTCACACCTAGAGACAATTTAGAGTTACCAATCAGCCTAACATGCATGTTTTTGGTCTGTGGGAGGAAACCAGAGAACCCGGAGAAAACGCACAAATACACAGAGAGAACATGAAACCTCCACCTAGAAAGGCCCCTGGACCGGGATTTGAACCCGTGTAACCTGCTTACTGAGAGGCAGCAGCTCCATCAACTACACCACCATCCTGCCATGCTGATAATTTGAGGAGGGTAAAAAGAAACATGTTTTGGTCAATCTGATTCAGACAACAATAAAATCAGTAAGGAAGAACTTTTTTTTTCATTTACCCTTTATTTATCCAGGAAGTCTCATTGAGCCACAATAACTCATTTTCAAGAGAGACCTGTTTAGGGAGCAGATGGTGGGGGTTAAGGGCCTTGCTCAGGGGTCTAGAGTGGGGCGAATGAGGGTGGAGGCAGGTGTGGGTGTTTCACCTTTTTCCACCCGCATTTTTTGATGTTGTCGGTACCGGGCTTGAACCGGCGATCTTCTGATCAAAGGCCCACCATCTCTAACCTCTTCTCCACAACTCCCAACTTATCTAATGTTTAGAAGAAAAAAAAGAAGAAAAAAAAACTACATGGTAGATGGTTAGGAACACTAGAAGGATTTTTATTTTCCTTCAGGAGACCTCAAACATGAGTTTTTAGGTTAAATTAAACAAAATAATAATTTTAAAGGGTCTCAAAGGGATGGGGAAAGGATGATTGATTAAATAAAATAAAAATAAAACTACACATAGCAATCATTTTTGATGGCTGTGATTTTATTGACTTTTTTGTTACATTTAACAATAATTTGTTTTTATTCATGAGAATGCGTTCCTTGTGAAAAACCACAGCATAGTTTAAAGTAGCAAAATGTTAGCATAAATAGATGAATAGATAAATTATGCAGCACTTTTTCTGTGTAGCTCTATAAAACATTTTGCAATATTATCAATCACACGCTCACACAGCATAAAAAAATTAATTTGTACAGTTTTTGCTCTCATTCACCCACCACAAATACACAATTTACAATATTACAGCCAACATTTCTTGTTTGTTTTTTTACATTTTACTTGCTTGAATAGTATAAACTAATGATAAAAATAACTATTTTATACATCAGAACATGTAAAAATACTGAAAATGTTTCATCTGCTACGTTTGTAAAACACATGCCATGAACATGAAACACAGACTGATTATTCAGCAATAAGATCATTTTGACTTGAATCCTGTTTTTACAATGATGTTTGTTGCTTTGTCCATGGTAACTTTTTGTGTTTGTTCATTGAAGTTGTGAGAGAAGAGCGCTGCAGTCGTCCAGTGTGTCCAGCTCGTCCACTGCTTCAATCAGACGTTCAACCTTCTCTGGTGGAAGCACCACGCCTGCATTGTTTCTGAACTTCTTCCTCAGGCTCTCATTGGTCAGTGGGTTGCGCCAGTGACCATAGAAGGTGTCACAGCGCCCCTTTAGAATGTCTCCTCCAGCTAGAGTGACCTGGACTTCACCGTACATACGGTTGAAGTTAGCAGGGTTGTCCTGAGGATGCTCCAGGCGGACGCGGCTCAGCAGGGCGTGCAGCTCGGGGCGCCTCATGGCAGCTGGGCTGAAGGACTGAACGGTCACCTCACCGTCCAGGAGAGCACTACAGGCGTTAAACTGGAAGGAGTGGCGTGCCTCGTGCTCCGACTCTGGAAAAGGCCTGTTGATGTATTTAGACAGAGGGACTCTGAGCAGGATGTCCTGGACCTGATCAGGGGAGACCTTTCCTGGATCTACTCCAACAAGAAGCTTGTGGACCGAGGCTGCAGCATCTGCCACCCAGTGCATCCCCAGATGGGCAGGGAAGCGCTTAAAACCCATGTCCTGCTCCTCTAGGAGGAACACATGACCATCATCACTGGTCAGTTTTAAAGCTTGTGGGACATAATCTTCATAAAATGCATTAAAGCCCGCCACTCCTGCTACAGCATCCAAGACCAGAGGACTGGCCTCTAGGCCTCGGGAGGCCAGCAGAGCAGCTTCCAGCCCCAAACGGGAAGCGTTGCCAATATGAAGGGGTTTGGACTGAGTGGCAGCGTTCGCCATCGGAGCTCCAGCTAGAGAAGCAGCTATAGCCAGGGCATGACTGCACTGAGACGGATCCAAGGACAAGAGGCGAGCACAAGCTGCTGCACTTCCCATAGGACCCACCACCGTGGGGGGGTGGAACCTGACCAAACAAACACAAAGACACTTCAATATTTACTGCACACACATCACAATATTGCTCTAAACTTCGTGTTATGAATGAAAAACTAGTTTTAAAATAGATTAGATAAAAGTTTTGAGGCTTGTTGTAGTATGACTCTGTGCAACTAATTCTCTGAAAAATCAGTTTTACTTAATTATTAAAGTGCAATGCAGAAATCTGCAGTTTCTACTGGACATAAAAAAGACTGATCAAAAGACTCATGTTACAAATAATCCATCCATGGTTCAACTACATTTAGACTGAAATATAATGCTCCTCTTCTCCAAGACACTGACCTCTTGGGGATGTTGTGCGCCTCATTAGAGAATCTCAGTAGACGACCCTGGATCTCGATGCCGACATTGAAGGCCAGTAAGAAGTCCAGGCCACTTGGTTTACTGTTAGCTGGCATCATGTCACTGAGAGCTAACACGGCAGGAAGGACGGCTCCTGAAGGATGAGTGGCTGGGTGCCACGTGTCATCAAAGTCCATGGAATGTGTCTGCAGCAAAATAACAGATTTGACTTGAAGGGTTTGAAACTGGACAAACATATTGGATTGATATGTCTTTATTCACATTTTATTGATGTTATTTATGTATTTGTTAAACACAATTTAACCTGTATTTATTTATTATATTAACCATGTAAATCCCACTGAGATCACAGATCTCTGTTGCAAAGGAGGCCTGCGCCTGAAGGCAGCCTAACATGCATGTTATTGTTCTGTGGGAGAAAAGTGATGCAAGCACAAGAAGATCATGTAAAATCCATCCAGAAAGACCCCAGGTCTAACTGGGGATTGATCCCAGGACCTACTTGCTGTGAGGCAACAGTGCTAACCACTGAGCTGTCATGCTGCTGTGTTAGCATGATTTAATGTCCTATTCTTGTTTAAAAAGAAGGTAGTTTATTTGTGATATTGGGTAATTATTTAAATACTTACTGCTACTCCATTGACAAAAGCTGCCAGTGTTGGTGAGAGCCTGGTGTCTCTGCGTCCGTACACAGAGCTGATGTGATCAGGGCCATACATGAGCTGAAATTAAATATACAATAACTTAAAACTTAAAAAAAATCATGAGATTTTCAGGAAAACAAAACAATTTATTACCACTATATCAGCTTATTGTTCTATGTATTGTCTTTAAAGACATCATTATTACATTTAATACACTGGGATTTTGGAAGAGGTACGTAAAGAAATAAAAATGTGGCTTGAGCCTGATTCAGTTCCTGATATGCAGTAAATCTGTACATGTCATATTGTCCTTATACTGATGAATATGTCAAGAACAATTTAATTTGTGGCCTACACTATATGAACAAAGTCAGTTTGAACTATTTTCTGTTTTGGACTGAGCATAAGTATTATGAAGAAAATTGCTGCATTTGTTTTCTTGTTTTTTTCTTATTTCCACTAAACAATGGTACTGTGTAATCTGATTTAGTTTTAAAACAGCCTAAGCTACATTAATATATTTGGTAAATGATAATATTTTTCACTGTCTCACCTGGCAGTACTGAAGTGCCAATTCAAACACTTCGGATGTGCTGCCAATCAAACCAACTCCAATGCTGTCTAACACCATCCTTTTACTGCGGTGGACAACGACAGAAGACAAGTGCTGGGGCTTCACCCCACTGATGAACTTCCCAAAGCTTGCAGTGACTGTGTCCTCCGGGGCTGGCTGCGTCAAGACTGCTAAATAAAAAGAGCAGAGGACAAATAATTGAGATGAGTTTTATCTGTAGTTTGACTGAGTAAAATGACAAAAGATGTGTTTAACAAAATTTATGAAGTTAAACATATTTGATTTGGTGTGTAGCTTGGACAAAAAGCAAATGTGTAATGTGTGTAACGTGTCTTTAAACAAGTTGACAAAACAAAGTCAAGCTGACCTGAAGGTGAGAGAGAGGAAAAATAATTTATAAGAACTTACCTTCTACAGCAGAATTGTGAATTCTCCTGACAGCCATGATTGGTTTAAGGGATTTCTGTGGAGGAAATTATGATGAATTTATAATCTATATAAAACATACATTTTGAAACATCCCAGTAAGGATCTGTTTTATGATTAAACATTTTGGAGACATTAGCCTGGACATTCAGGATAGTCTAGTTCTGCTCTGCATTTTCTGAACAGTCTTGGATCTGATTACAAATGTTTACAGAAAAATATCTATTTTGAAAAAATAGAATACATTTTTTCACATTTCAAGGGCAATCTTTGTCATAAGAACAAAAGCATAGCCATTCAATTATAAAGAAAATCTAAATTTGTCACCAGCATATAGTTAAATTTTTTGATATATTTCCAGGTTCTTTTTCTCCGTATTTTCCTCCAGCTGCTAAAACTTAAAATGACAAAGTAGAATGCAAAGTTTTCAATCTACGTTTTATTTAATTTTTATAACAGTCTAAAATCCCAGCCTTGACAAAGCATGGCATGTCTTGTAATAGTTTTGTTCTTTTGCGTGTTCACGGTGCACACAGGCTGCGAAACAATTTTTTTAATGCAGCTAATTTGACCAACTAAGTGTATTTATTAAGAAAACGTTAGACTGAGACACACATTTGCTATCATTTCTAGCCTTATTTCAAAGGACCACACCACTAACTGATTACTACAAAACTTTGCAAACTTCAAATGAAAATTAAACATTTCAGGGCTGGACTTAGTCCAGAGTGTTTCAAACAGCTTAACAACACCTCTGGCTGTTTTTGTGACGTAAAAAGTCTGAGTGTCTCAGAGAACAATGACATTGTTGTAACAAAAGTCTGTGTACAGCTGAAGAGGGTGGAGAGGTTTTCCACTAACATGTGCTTCACCATGTTTAATAAAAGTTCAGTTTCTTAAAAAAATAATAAGAAAAAACTCTACTTTTGTTTTATAATCAATTCAGAAAGTTGTTTAAAAACTAGAATTTAGGTCATGTAAGATAATTAGCAGGAAGTTCAATTTACAAACATGAGACAGAACAATGTATTTACATGTAAATAGAATGATTTTTACCTGGATCTTAAACATGATGTCTTGTGTTCCTTCTCTTGCTTCTCTCTCTTCAGTGTCTCTCTTCTCTCTGTTGTCTCTCAGTGGAGTTTCTGAATGATGCTGCTTTGAGATCCAGAGGGTGAGGACCTTAAATAGCCCAGGTGATGTTACCTGGCCTGTCAGGAACAAGGAAGGAAGTGTTAAGAAACACATGTTTGAAATGTCCATGTTATTCATCATAAAAACATCACAGTGATGTAATATGATCCGGTGATGCTGGTTAGTTCAGTTTTTAAATAACCTCCTCTTCTCTATATAACCAAGTCTTTTCTTCAGGGTAAACCAGCATCCTTCCTTAAAAGCAACTCAACTCTTCATCTTTTGAGCATCTTCACCAAGTAAGTCTTTATTTTTTAATTGTTATATTTTAACACAGGTTAAAAAACGTTTTGCATTTGAGTCTACAAGAAAAAAAATACAAATGAAAATTAGACTTAAAAGTTCATACCTACACTGTAATTATCGGTATTTAAAAAATGTGTGAGACATATAGGAAAGTCCTTTTTGTCATATTTTGCATTTATTTAAATGCTCAGAAAATTAATGTTAATAATTTAAATTAAAATATGTTATTGTTTTTTGTGACTGCTTGACCTGGGTTTTAAAATAATCAGTCAACTAACAACTTAAAGACAGTTGAATTAGTAAATTATTTGTATTTTCCTCTTGCAATAAATTTAATTTTCTCTCATGAAAAGAGGAAACTTTTTAGACTGGTAGAACAATTGGGACTACAATAGTACAACTATTGTTGTAGATTTTATACTGAAATAACTTGAATTTCTCATCTTAAATAATGTTTTTTACTATTAAAACCTTTTCTAGGACTGCACACTTTCTTACATGTGTTGCAAGTTAAAATGTTCAATCAAATCACACATTTTTCACTTTAGTGTCAATTACTGAATTTAAATGTTATTCTGTTATTTTTTTAACATTTTTAATTACTTAATTCATTCATTCAAACTTTATTTAGTCAGGTTAATCCCATTAATGACTTTGTTGGTTACAAATGGCTTGATAAAAAAAAGTCTGATTTATTTTATTTTATTTAACGTGACATTATAGCCCAACAGAGAAAAGCCAGTGATTTTTATATTCTCTGCAATGTCTTTCATCAGAACTGTGTATCAACCAAAAAGCAACTACAAAAGCATCATGGCAGCTTCAGATGAGTTTCCTGTCAGTTTCTATGGAGAACCTGGAGTGTTGGGCTTGTTATCAAATGGGATCAGTGCATTCCTTGTTCTTCTACCAAACTTCAACACAGCTCGAACTGGCAATCAACCAGCTGGAGTGGAAATCATACTGGCAGGTAAAACATGACATCAACTATCAAGACATATACCTGTAAAACATTTAAAAGGTCATACACCAGTTTACAATGGTGTTCATCTCATCCTGACTGGTTGAATATGTTAACTGGTGGCTGGACTGATTTATTTTCATAAATACGATCACCTGAGTGTCACTGCCTTGGGACCTCCTTGTTTAATGTTCTCCTGCTCGGGACTCCCAACTCAACAAAAACCCAGAGCTCAGGTCAAGAGAACAAGAACTCAAAATACACAGAGCCCAAGGACTTAGGTTTCTTCTGTGACTCCATTCATCTTTGCTTTCTACAGCTTTACATGAAATCATTTGGTTTAGGAGTTGCATGAACATCAATCATCTCAGTTGTCTAGTTCCTCTCCACCTACTTTGCCCATTTGCACCAAGATTGTCATCACACAATAAAGTTTGTATTTCATTCCACATATTAGCTGATCACAGCTTGGGATGAATTTGTGGCATCTGCTCTATACCACCTAATGACAAATTATTTATAGAAGTTTGTGTCCATTAAACAGAAGATGCATAACATTATGTGTCCATCTTTTGCAGTGGCCATGCTTGTTCTGGTTTCAGTCACTTGTATATCTGGAACTTTGTCTTCACTGCTGAAATGCATCTTCTCACAGAAAATGCTCCGAGTGGACCCTCCAATCATAAAGGTAACAAATAAAAAAATGAAGTATTTTTTCTTTTAATTTCAAACTAATGTGTAGTTTAAAGCTGCAGTATGTAGCTTTTTTTATGAACATATTTCTTCACTCTGTCACTACCTCCTGACAGACTGATGTTAGCCAGGTAATCTCTGAAAAAAAATAAAAAAAAATATTGTCCCCTTGCTTCTCCAGGTGGTAAATAAGCATTTCTAAAAAGAAAAGGTGACCCGCCATTTTCCAGCCAATAAAAACAGAGTTTGTAACCAGCCAATAAAAACAGAGCTTGAATTTGAATCAGCCAATAAAAACAGAGCTTGAATTTGAAATTCAACAGACCACAAGGGGGCAGAGCCACATATGGCTCTGAGGGGGAGGGATCAGAATGCTTTGCCTGTTGAAAATATTTCTAACTGCTGCAGTTCTACAGAAACTGCATACTGAACCTTTAATACATTTTGTTTTCTTTTTTGTCTAATTTTTGACTTATTTTAGGGAAAGGTTAAGCAGGAAACATCTGAAGAGCCACCCTGTCCAGTGGCCAGCTCTCGTCTCACCAGTGGTCTCCACAAGATTGCTGGACAACTCAAAGAGGGGGGAGTATGTGGTATTCCCACAGATACTGTTTATGCTTTGGCTGCTTCCTGCAAGAATCCCCAGGCAATAGAGAAAATCTACAACATTAAAGTAAGAAATATAAACATGTTTTCAATCAAATATATTTGTAAATTCCTCTTTATATATATTTAATGTAACAGTCATTGTCTTCTTAAATGTGTTCATCTCCAGGACAGACCAGCAGAGAAGCCTATATGCATTTGCATTTCCAGTGTGGAACAGCTGGTAGCAGCCAAGCCTCCTTTCAGCCCTCTGCTGTGGGAGTTTATGAGGAACGTGTATCCAGGAGGCATCAGCTGCATCGTCAGCAAAGGAGACTGGCTCTTCCAACTTGGTAAGGGTTCTACCAAGGTTCTTGTTGAACTTCCAAAACTTGCCACCTAAAATAAGGAGTAATCTACAAGAAGTGTAAAGATCTAGTAACAAAGGTCCTCACAGTATTCACCTCCATTTTTATTCCTGTCTTGTGCAGGTGTTGGACCAGCGATTGACCGTGTTGGTACCAGAGACAGCATCATGATCCGTGTCCCTGACCACACGGTGACTTGTCACTTATGTGACATCACAGGACCTCTTGCGATCACATCGGCCAATCCCAGTGGAGAATCAGACAGTACCCACCACAGCATGGTCATCAAGTAAGAGTCTGTTGTTCAAGGAGGCAGTGGAAGGATTTACTTTGTGTTTCTAAGAATATCAAAGTTTTAACTTCTTTTCACATAAAATGCTTCCTTAGTAGTTTAAGTTTTCTTCAAAATGTGTTATAGGTATTCATGAAGGCACACATCATGAAAATGACAAAAGTTATTCTTTTGATCACATTAGAATAAAATCAAAGATAGAAATAGTCTCTTTTGGTGACTATATTTATCAGATTATAGCTAAATGAATGATTTTGTAGTAAATGTCTTGCTTTACTGAGTGGTCAGTAAAGGTCATCACTGGACAGTTCGAAAACCCTAGTTTGACCCTGGGTAGGTCCATTACAAGTATGTAATTTAAATTATTTTTGGTGAGATCAAGCTTTGTGATCCACTTTTAAGCCCTTTGTGTACAACTTTTGTTTCCTGTTTGCATCTCAAAGTTTAAACTGTCTATAAATTGTGTTTTGCTACAGCCGTCTGGGCCACAAGATCCAAGGAGTTCTGTGTGATGGAGACTCAAATGAAAGTGTTGCTTCAACTGTGGTCAACTGCCTGAAGATAGATGAAGGTAAAACTTTAAAAAGTCTGATGAGTTTTTTTGTTTTCAAAATGTTTGTCTCTTGTCTGTTTTTCCCATTAAAAATAATATTTGTATTTCTTTTCACAGGGACCATTACCATCATCAGGGAAGGTTGTGTTCCTGCTGCAAAAGTTCACCAGATCTTTGACAGAGTTAAAAGCACTATGCTGTGATTTTTATGACTTGTTCCCTGAAAGGGTTCTGAGTAAATGTTCAGGTTAAGTTATTTATTTATTTATTATTTCATCTTGTAAATTTACTGTAAAGTCGTGTTTGGCTCTTTTTGCTGATGTTTTATGGTTGTCAAGAGTATTTGTGATATTTTAAGTTTGTTTATTATATATATGTGTAAAAAATAAAGAAAAAATAAGAAAAAAATGTTTCTGATTACTGGGTTTTTATTATATATATCCATCAATAAATATGAGCAAATAAGTTATTCAAGTTTATCTTGAGTGAGAAAATAATGTAACATCACGCTTCTGTTCCTTTTGAGATTAAAATATTTTGACAGATTTTAATTAGAACAAATGTTTTTGTATCTGAACTAACTCATATTTACAGTACATTTTAAATTATGAATGAAGTGTCATAAAAACAAATGATGGATTAAAGATGAACATCAAAGTTCTGTTTTCTTTTGACATGAATCAAATTAAAAATATAAATGTACTGATGGTGCTTTCAGTTGCTGCTTTGGGCAGAGTAAAATATACATTATTAAATTTTAGTCTGCAATATTTTAGACTTTATTATGTGAGTGAACGTTGATTTCTTTTAAAGGAATTTTAACAAATTTATAAAAGATAGATGTCCTTTCCTGGTATCTCTTTATTATAAAGTTTTTTTTAATTTGTTTATTTTTTTTTTCTTCTTTTGGCTTCTCCCTTCGTCATGGGGTCGCCACAGTGAACTAAGTCACACGGAGACTTGAAAATTGTTTATACCCCTGATGCACTTCCTGACACAACCACCGAGCCACCACAGCTCTCTGTGTGGAGCAGAGAGCCTCCATCCAAGGTGCTCGGGGAAGCAGATGATGGGGGTTAATGGTCTTGCCAGAGTGGGGCAAATGAGGGTGGAGACAGGTGTGACTGCTTCAATTATCCTACCCACATTTTTTGATGTTGTCAACACGTGAACCGGCGATCTTCCAATCACAAGTGCACCTGCTTTAACCTCTGCACCACCACTCCCCCATTCTTTAATATAAAGTATAAAATATTAAAATAGAGAATAGTAGCCACATGAAAAGACAGCAGTGTTGTGTTCACAATCATCTGTTGAAAACCACATCACAGAGAACATGAGTGTCGTTCAAGAACACATTAAATGTAGAAATAACTTTAATGTTTTATTGGTGTCAACTAAAGACACAATCAGACAAACAGAAAAAAGTGAATGTCTCTTGTTCATGTTCAGTATAAAAGGTCACAAGGTCAAGTATGTTTAATCAAGGTGAAGCTGAAGAAAAGTTTATAAAGTGAGTCTAAACCTTGCTGGCATGTATCTTCTGACCAGTTTGAACAAAGAAAAACAACTCTTGAGGATGATCCAAAGTTGAATTTTGAACATTATCTGTTTGTAAACAGGTGGTCCTTTATTATTTCATTGTGATTCTGTTTATGGATGAAAAAAAAAAAGTTTTAATTAGAGAAGCCAGAAAAAATGAAATCAAATTAGAGTTGGAGCTTTTTTTTTTGGTCACATTTTGACAGTTTTGTCACACAACATGACAAGATCAAGTGTTTAATCCTGTTAGTGCTCAGATAATGTGTTTGGAATCACTCACAGCTACTACCACATCAAAGTTTAGCTCAGCATCTGGACAAGCCTTAAAACCATTTTTTGTTGATTAGTTGTAGCAGCCATTTTGAACTGTGTTGACTTCAAAAGTGAATCAGTTGTACATCCAGTAATTACTTTATGAGACATTCATTAAAATCTGTCCAGTGGTTCATGAGATATTTTGCTAACAAACACATTCAAATTTAATATTTAATGACAAAGTTTTAAAACAGTTTTAACACTGTTGGTTAGTGCTGAGGGAATGACTCTCAGCTACTGGCTCACCAAATTTTGAATCAGTATTTGTAAAATTGATCAAGTCTTAGTCATTTTTATGTTAGTTAAAATCATTTAGCTGTGACGGCCATCTTGAAAGAGGTTGTCTCTGAGAGTTAATCTGTTTTTAATCAGTGAATCAATTTCTGGGAGTTTACAAAAAAATCCATTTTTTTAGATAATTTTCTAAATAGACATGCATTTATGAGTTTTTACTGGACGCTCCAGTTTTCCACCACAGTACAACAACTTGCACATCAACTTCATTGGAGATCTTTAGGTGTGAATGTGTTCATGTAGGGTTGTGAGTCTCTGTTGTGACGGAACTGAACATCAGTCCAGGATGTGACGTGACGTTTGACCACTGACTGCTGGGAAATCTTCTGCAACACTGAACAAAAGATGAATGAGATTTTATCTGTTGTAAATCAGTGCTGTTGGGCTTTTCCTTACATTTCACGTCATCTGTGCTTTAAACCTACACAACACAGATGACGTAAGACATTTTTCAAAACAATCAATATACAAACCTTTAACTTAACTGAAACTATCCTTCATGCAGGCTGAACAATTGGCCTAGAGGAATTAACTTTACAACGTCTTTGTTCATGAGGAAGTACTTAAACTGATGTCACATACTGAAAATATTTGCCTTTGTTTCTGTACATTTAAAAAGCTTAAAAAGAAAACATCTAAAATATGTTCAACTTTAATATTTTACTATATATTACATTATTTAAAAAGATCACTACAAAATAAAAAAAATAAAAAAATAAACAAACATGAAGTCTGACTATCATCCAGTTTGTAAAAAAAAACACTGTATAAGCTTAAATAAAATGCATTGTATATTTTCTAAAGTTATGAAGATATTTTCTCCTCTCACTAAACTCTAAATAAAAAAAATAAAGAACTTTTATGGGTTTAAAAAAAGGTTTCTCTAATGTCATACCAGGCTGCTAGTGATGATAATAAAGTTTATTATAAATAAGCAACACAAGATGCTGACAGGGCAGCTAACTACACAATGATGATCCAGCTATGAAATTTTATGTTATTTTGACAGTATTTGATATATATTTCTTTTTAAATGTAATGATTGACATATAAACATTTTTTTTATATTTAGTGAACATTCAGTTACAACTGGAAATATGAATGATGTTTTTCAGAACATATGTTAGAATAAAAATCTAAAATATTTAACAGATCATTTAAAAGGGACTCATTTTTTGAACTATAAATTAATGATGAATAATTATTAGAAACATTAATTAATATATTACAATTTCAGTGCTCTGTAAACGATTTAGATGTGGGAGAATGCCTTCAGCCTCGTCAACTTGCAGCTGCTGTAAACTCAGACACCTGCTCACTTCCTGAACGTGAAAGCTCTAATAAAAACAGCAGCAGAAGAAACAAAATTATAACCTGCTGTTTATTGTTGATCACTCGAAATAACTTAGGCTTCACTGAAGACAAATCGCTAAAATCTAAACTTTTAAATTGCTAAATTCGTCCCATGCGTTTGTCTTCTCCCCCATTGTTTTTCAATGTGCGCGTTCGAACGGAGTCTGGACCCTACGTCACTGATCACGTGACGTAAAATCCCGGACGTTTAGGGAGAAACACGGCGCGAAGTTTAAACTCATTTAGAACAGATTTTTTTCATTAATTCAACATTTTATTTGCAAAAACGAACATAGTTCAATGATAAAATATATATATATATGTTGAGCCATTTTATGAAAAGTACAAAAATCATATCAGTGGATCTTTAAGTGGACCAACCAGTTTGCTTGAACCAAGATGGTTTCTGGGGGACGTCCTGTCCCTCGTCGACTCCTCCCAGGCAGGCAGCCACAGTCAAAGTGGTGCTTACTGCTTGATGGGGAAACAGTTTACTGGAACTCCTCTGACTGATGAGGCCCTCAAGATGGAGGGCGAAACGTTTCTATAAAAAAAATTAACTGTCCAGATGAACCCATTGAGAATTATTGGATTTGGTACCTGGATGATTGAGCATGAACTTTCACACCTAATACTTATTCTAAGAACAATTAGATTATATACTGTCTCTTAAAAATATGATTAACAACAAGATGATATAGGCTACTTGACATCTGGTTCTCTGATTTTTCACATTTTTTTACCCTGATAAATAAATAATTAATGGTCAGATTCTCTCTCTCTCTGGTCATTTGGACAGAGACTCGTCATTGGTTGTCTAAAATAAGGCTCTTTGTTAGACATCAGTGTTAACAAACAGATTATTGCTACAGGAGGGAAACAACTAAACCAAAATCATCGATTGGAATCTGCCTCTGACGTTGTCTGACAAAGGTGAAGGATCTGTTGGTACAAAATGTCAACAAAACTGTCAAACAGGTAACAATGAAAGAAAGAAAATGATGTCATGTCAATTACAAAACAATGAAAAACCCGAGACACAATTAGTACTACTGAGAGTTTATGATGAGGAGAAAAGAGGTCAAACATCAACACATTCATCGTTGTTGATCAGTCACAGTTCAACATGAAGGAATTCATACATCATGCTTTTGACAAATTCAGTCAACTGTTTATTATTTAGTTTAATTGTCATTTTTATTTACTTGAAAATATTGTTTGTGTACAAATATACTTTTTATGATCAATTGAGAGAATGCAATAACGGAGGAAGTTTAAAATTGTTTAGTCCTAGCTTTAAAACAAACAAACAGATTTTTGAGGATTTCACCATTCTCCATCTTCTACAGATATGTGTTTCCTGCTGAGTCATCACTGTAAATACATATCAACTTTTCTTTTTCTTTTTTACTGAATTGAGTCTCTTGCTTTCATTTTGTCTGTTCAGCAAATTAAAATAAGCTGCAAATATGATAACATCCTTGTTGCTCATATCAAATGATCAATTGGCATCATGGGATATGTTGAAAAGTTAATGATAACTTTAGAATTAATAAACTTGTTCAATATACATTTATAATTAGATGTATTTACAGTAAATTGTGTTCACTATATTTATTTTGTTTTAGGATTTTGTTTCCATGCAGGAAACATACTTACTATTCATTACTGCTTTCCAAACTTTCCCTTTACTTTCCATTCTGTATGATACTTGCCTATCAATCAAAGTGATAATGTTGAAGTGAAAGTAGGAATCTGGTCTGTCTTGTGAAACTGGTCTGTCGGGCTGTTTGAGAGAAATATGCATGTGCTCCTTCTGACAGATCTAATATAAACTAACTTTTTGACAAGTGATTTGATTTGATTTGATGTTTATTCATTCATTTTAAAAGAACAATACAAGACAGTTTCATCAGATACAAGAATACAAGTAGGATAAAATGAAGGGAGCAGAAAGAAGATGAAATCTTATTATATCTGCCCCTTATTTCACAGTTTGTTCAACCAATGATAACCTTCAAACTACATCACAGAATGAATAATTCTACTTAATTTTTCTAACTGTAATACACAAACTACGTCACAAAATGAATAATTCTACTTAATTTTTCTAACTGTAATACACAAACTACATCACAAAATGAATAATTTTACTTAATTTTCCTAACTGTAATACACAAACTAGATCACAAAATGAATAATTCTACTTAATTTTCCTAACTGTAATACACAAAAAAGTAATAGTAACAAAGTAACAAGTAATCAGAAAACAAAAAAGTAATAATCTCCATTTTGTTTATTAAGTGTCTTTAATAAAATGTGTACAGCATATTTGCTATTATTAAAAACATCACTATCAGTAGAAATAATCCCCCCCACACACACACACACAAACTTTGCTTACAAGATCTTTCTTTGAACAATAGACCTTTTACCAGTTGACGTCATCGCGCATGCGCACTCGCATTTTTTGAGAATCAACCGGAAGCTGGGGCAAGCGCTGCCATAGTACTGGAGTGTTTTCATTACTGCCAACGGTCGCGCTGGGGAAATATGACTTTTATTGTGTTTATAATTGTTCCAGGCAACGTAAACGAGTAAAAGAAGAAGGTGAGACTTGTTCGTTTTACCAAGTCCCTCTAGGAAAGTCGAGTAAAGCGACTAAAAGAAGGAAGATGTGGAGGAAGATGTGGCTTCAAGAGCTTCGCCGGCAGGACTTCACCCCGACACAAAGCAGCAACGTGTGTAATCAGCATTTATTATCTGGCATGGACATTAATGATCTGAACTCTGTGGATTACGTTCCAACATTACATCTTGGATATGGGAAACAGACCAAACAGAGAACAACCTCCCGCAGCAGAATGCTACTGGACAGTTGATAAGCTAGCAGCTAGCTAGTTCTACGAGACCTCGCTGTTCCTCAGTCTACTGCCTGTGTTGAAGTTTCAACTTGTTTCAACCTGCGACATGCAAGGAGATTCTTCCTTCAACCCTCCTGAAGAACAGGTGAGTAAAATGTCAAACATGCAGCTCTGTAAAAATGAACAGACCACTGCACTGTTAGCCTGTAATCATTTGAACTCTTTCTGCGTTGAAAAAATATACAGTATAGTTTCCACAAGACAAACATGTTTTATTAACATTATTTGAGGTCTAACAGCACTGCATCTTTGAAAACATTTCAGCCATTTCTCTGTTTCTGTAAGTTATTCGCACAGTTTTGCTGGGAGCATCGGTGAAATGCTGTCACAGAAAAAAAGCAATCCTGTCATCAATGTGTATAAGCATACAGTTTAACTATACACAAGACTGTTTTGTTTATTGTCAAATATGAATTAATACTTTGTTTTACAGCAGCAACTGGCCTACCTGGCGCACGTTCGTCCATTTCTCTCCTCCAATAAGCTTCGCACCTCTCCATTCTCACAATGGACGCTGCAGCCAATGGCGAGACACCTCACAATGGAACGAGCCAATCACCCCGTCCCAGCTCACAATGGACCGAGCCAATCACCGTCACGAGCCTATCCGCACGCCCCTTGCGCCACCGTCATGCCCACTTCCGCCACGTCATGCCCACTTCCGCTAGCTAGTTAGCTTTCATTCAAAACAACAACGGCAGCTACAACAACAGAAAACAAATTCACAATTTTGTTTTCGTGTTAGAGGAATATACAGTATATTTAGCTGTCGACAGCCTGCTCCCGTAACACAAGAGGGGTTTCTCATCGATCCGTTGTCTCTGTCGAGTTAAAAAAACAATCTTACAGTAAGTATCCATTCATATTTTCTTACATCTTTACGTGCAAACAAACGTCGTATTTTTTTGTTTATTTCACATCACCTAAAAATAATAATGTAGACCATAGATTAAATAAAAAATAGTGGTATTATGATGTCACGTTTTTGATCAAACTTTAATGACACATTCACTTATAGTAGTAACCTATTATTATCAATATAATATTGATGGATGGATGGATGGATGGATGGATGAATAGATAGATATATAGATAGATAGATAGATGGATAGATGGATGAATATATAGATGGATGGATGAATATATAGATGGATGGATGGATGGATGAGTAGATAGGTAGGTGGATGGATGGATGGATAGGTGGATGGATGGATGAATAGATAGATGGATGGATGGATGGATGAATATATATATGGATGGATGGATGAATATATAGATGGATGGATGGATGAATATATAGATAATTGACTGTAATCATTAACTGTATAAAGTACATCAATTGTTTGTTTTGTTTCATTCTCCTCTTTTCTGATGTTATGTTCAGATGAGCTTCCAGCCAAAGATCCATAAAGTTCTGGGAGATGAGGAATCGATGTGACCAGCCCTGAGGCAGAAGAAATGGCACAATCTCTATCAGAAGGTAAAGTGAAGCCACTATAAACAAAAAAGAGACATGAGTAATTGTCATAATAATAAGATGATTACTGTACTATTACTATTTTATGCTTTTGTTTATTAAATGTTTCAGTGTTTTAGTGTTTAAATGGTTACTGTTGCACCGAGGGACTGAGAGAAATGCAATTTCAATCCTGTGTATGTCCTGTAAAAAAAAAAAGTTAATGATGTCCAGTTAAGAGAGTCAGAGTCAGAGAGTCTTTATTGTCATTTGCACCGCATGTGGTACATGTGATGAAAACGAGATTATGTACACGGGGTCCCAGTTACATCCAACAACAAATGCAAGAGAAAAACAGTAATAACATCTAGAATTAACTAAGAGAAACATCAACTAGTAATACACTAAGCCCTAATGTAGTAGAAAAACATCATTATAAACAGCAGCACAAACATGAGTCTGTATGAGCAGATGGTCACAGATGAACACAGCAACAAGAAAACAGATCAGCATCAGCATGATGTGATATTTTGCAGTGTTTATTCTCATTATTTATTTATTCATGAGTCTAACAGCCTCAGGGTAGAAGCTGTTCCTCAGTCTGTATTAACCAGTGAATACTGGGTGCAGTGGTGGTTATGATAATCACAGCCAGTTATGAATCTTAGAGCAACATGGTAGACAACATCTAACATCCGCAGGGTGCTTGTAGGAGCATTCATGTAGAGAATGTCACCGTAATCAATGGAGGGGAGGAAAGTCACATTTAATTATTTACTTTATATGAGTGTACATTTGTCATTTCAGTTCACTAAATCCCATTTTGGTGGGTCTCTTTCCGATTCACTGAAGCCCAACTTGATGGCCCGGAAAACACCCAGCCCCTCTCCATCCTCTGAGAGGAGTCAGAGTCCCTCTCCATCCTCTGAGAGGAGTCCCTCTTCATCTGCTGTGAGGAGCCCATGCATTGCTCCATCTTCCTGGACTCCGGCACACACCTGCGAGACAGTTTCCTCTGTGAGTGCAGCAGTATGTATTCATTAATGTCATGGAGTTCTCTGTCTTCTTTAAAGAGGCATATTTATGCAGATTTCCAAATGTCTGAGTCACTAATATGTATAAAGAGTAAAGAACTGTTTTGCTATCTGTGTTTGTTTTATTTTTCCATAGGTGAGCTGCTGGGTGTTGACTACCTGTTAAGTCAGACGGGCAACAGCCTGACTCGAAAGAGACTGAAGATCTTCTGGAAGATGTGGATGGAAGTGAAGGAGAGGAAGATGAAGGCTTCGTGGATGAGGAGGCTCTGAACTTACTGGTATCAGGACTTCAAGATGATGCCCTTTTCTCTGTGACCTCACAGCTTGACGCCTCCACCCATCCTGCTCCCTCATCCTCCCATAGCTGGCCATATCTCAGAGGTGTGAATACGTAGTAAACTGTAGAACAGTACCGGTAGATAAATAAAAGACAACATCAACAAAATGTTATTTAACTAATATGTTGGTTGTGTTTTCTCAGGGTTTAGATGAGTCAGGCGTACCAGGCCTGGACAAAGTGGACAGCTTGGCTGAGTATCCGGTGGAGCTGAGGAACAAAACATCTCTGGTGCTGAGCAACCACGAGGTCAGTGACATGTGTTGAAGCTTTCTGCATATATGCACACTCCTCAAATCACTTGAACATTGTTGTGTTCTCATGTTCAACTGTGTTATTTCCCTGTTTAGGTGAGCAGCATTGTTCTTTATGGCAGAACCTGCTGGAGTTCGACAAGCAGAGGGTGGTATTTGCTGCTCGGCGCCAACATAAACTGAACACTGGGAAGTTTAGGTCCCCAAAAAGAGGCAGGAATTTACCCCTGGGATGGAAAGTGTGAAGCGTCACTCTACAGAATCAGAGTGTTTCCACCTTCTTTGCCACTCATCCACCTGCTCCTGCTGCGGCTCCTGTTCTGGCCCCTGCTCCAGCTCCCAGAGCAACATCCAACCATCCTCAGCGAGCACCCCGAAAACTGACACGCAGAGTTTTGCACAACACGTGCAAAAAATGCGGGCAGTTCAGAATTGCTGAAACAGGACACAGCCAATATAGAGGGCAAATGCACTGTCCCTCTAATGAAAGTCTCACTAAAGAGCAGTGGCTGGAACAAATTAAAAAGAAAACATAAACATTTTCTTTATTTTAAATAACTTCACAAACTGTTTCATTGTATATAGTTTTTATTTAGTTCACAGAGTGTTATTTATTTTGTTTTGGGTTGATAATACAGATATTTATTCTTATTGTCATTATGTACACCAAATAATTCTACAAACCATAAAATAAAAGGATTTAATTCCTTCAGCAAACCACAAATTTCTTGGTTTAAGAAAAATAAATGGGAGACTTCAGTGGAAATGTGTTGCAACTAAATGCTACAATGTTTTTGGACTAACTAAAAATGTTTAATTCACTATCTTAATTGTTGATGAATAAATATTTGGTTCTTTGAAACCGATAAGGTCTACGGTCTTTTACTGTGAGTAAATATTAGCTGCTGCTTATTCTGAATTATTGGTAATAATTTTAAGCATACACTAGAAACAACACATCATTCACTTCACTCCAAAAGCACTTTAGGAAAGACACTTTCAAGAATATTTTACTTTCAGTCATTGTTTTGCTGTGAAAAATTAAAATAAGCACTGGGTATGATTAAGGACATTAAAATATACTGTATCAAGTATATAATGTACAGCAGGGGTGGGCAATTATTTTTTCCATGGGGCCACATGAGAAATAGAAAATATTGTGGGGGGCCGGGCGAAATGACATAATTCAATACTGCATATTAATAGTATTTCTTTATTAAAAGCAGTAAATATCATTGTTTAGACAAACTGGTAAAAGTATTAGTTATGATTAATCAACAAAATAAAAAGCATGAGTGGACATTTTTGAGGGCTAACGTTGTCTTGTGACTTGACAACAATTCGATCATGCACATTGCGCATGTCTTGATTTACATATTGCATCATTTTGTACGTGAATTTTAAAAAGACATCAAAATTAAAGCAATGCAGTCCACAAATGAGGTAAAATTAGAAACTATGTTTTTGTTGTAACTCCCCTTATGGGGGCCGGTCAGAGTCAACCAAAGGGCCGCATGTGGCCCTGGGGCCTTACAATGCCCAGGTCTGATATACAGTATAATTTAACACATTAATTTGAATATATTAGTAGAATGAAAAAGCTAAATTAAGCAATTCATCAATAAAGTTTTAAAAAGAAAGCCTTTTATGACAAATAAAAAGTGTTGTGTTTTAAATTAGAGTACCGGGGTACTACACTATTTGTACAAAAAAGCATTTAAAATGTTTTCAAGATACAAAAAAAACCAAATGTTACTTCATAACACTTAAACATTAATTGTGGGAAATTTTTTCCAAAAAAATGACATGGCGACTGCTGGAATCGAACCCACGACTCTGGGATCAGCCGCTTTTTTTCCTCTTTCTTCCCCCCTTTCTTCCCCCTCTTCTTCCCCCTTCCCTCCTTTCTCTCCCCCCTAAACAGACTATTGTTCCCCAGCTTTGGCGCAAGGGGCGTGCGGATAGGCTGGTATTTTCGTGAGGTGGCGCACCATTGGCTGCAGCGGCCATTGTGAAATGGAGAGGGGCGAAGCCCATTGGAGGAGAGAGGTGGACTAACGTGAGCTGGGTAGACCTATCCAATCATGTTAGTTTACCTTGGTCAACGTCTTATTTAAAAGTGGACGGTTTGTTTTGCGCTGAGCCTGCCAAACATAACTTTTTTCCATGCCTCCACCTCACTCAGAAGTGTCTCCAGTTCACAGTCCGTGAAGTTCCTCTTTTTTCCACGTTTCAACATGATTTGCAATGGAGCAAAGACGACATTCCTCTGGTGCAAGGCATATTTAAATGAATTTGCATATTTATATGGAGGCGTGTCAAAGGCGGAGTCGGCCACTCTCGCTCAATTCCACGTTGATTGTGATGTACAAAAGCAATGTGTGTGGATTCCGGCGTACGCACAGTTTGATACATCTGGATTTTTTTGTGCGTACGCCGTTTTCTGGATTTGAACGTACATCACATTTCAGTAAAAAATCCACGCAAGTCTTTGTACATGAGGCAGGTGATCAAAGCCTGCAAGACAGAGGAAGATGGGCGTGTTGTTGAGGGCAACTATTCTGTTTAGGATATCAGCACCCACGCCTGAGAAGGCGGGGTGGATTAAATCTATCAAGTAAGTCTTCTTAAAAACTGTGTCAAAGACTGTACCATCATCCTTTGAGTTTTATTTTTTTCTACAGATTAAATTAACTAAATATCAAATGTTGATTTCATCAGTCTAGGTGGAATTCCAGGTTTTGCCTCAAGTGGAAAACATTTGTTTGTTTTAAAGCCTCCAACTACAGGGTGAAAAAAAATCAAGTAAACATTGCTCTATGTAAAAGGTTCAAAAGCTGCTCAGACATTCAGATATGGCTCAGTTTTGAATCACAGAAATAATGCAGACATGGTCAAAAAAAAGAAATAAAGAGAAAGGATCTCATCAAAAGGGTAATAAGTTGTAGACGTACAACCAGTGAATACTTTCTGAAGGTTTCATTAAAATTGGTCCCGTGGTTCATAAGATATTTTACTAACAGACAGCATATAGTTTGAAATATATGAAGGGCATGAAATGAGTAAACCAGCAAACCTGAAATCAGTTCATTCACAGAGATGGCGGGAAACAAACCACAGCTTGAGTTTCACCAGAGGGGGGTGGGGGCAAATAACTTTTTAGAGGAGATAAAAAGCTTTTCATGAAAAGTATTATTTTAATTTACTGTCAACAGAGAGACAATCTCAGAGCCAACACATTTTCCGTGTCTTGAGTCACAAAAACACACTTTTCCGAGGCTGGAACAGTTCATTTGCTTGTATTGTATTTGTAGATTAATCAATATATTACAAATGTTAAAACTTTTGAAGAATTTTAAAGACTGAAAAGAAACAAATAGTTAAATTAATCATGGCGTCCATGCTTGGGTTTTGGTCACTCTACCATAGTTATATTGTTTCATGAAACTGGGCTGTTGAAATGCCACAGAAAGTGGTACAGTCATCATATGCAGATTCTTTCCTGAGCGTGTGGAGCTACAAAGGGAATAGGAAAAATCTGCAGTGAAGGGCTTGCTCTGTTCTTGCTTTGTGCTGGTGCTAACGTGATTTAGCAGCCATGAAACTGGCTCTTGTTTTATTCTGTCTCTTCATCAATTGAAAAAAGTGGAGCAGAGGGACGATTAAGAGTTGGTAATCTTGAGCTCCATTGTTCGGCCTCATTCAGCTGAGTAAACCTGCAGGGGAGGAAAAGTCAAGTCACATTTATTTATAAAGCACATTTAAAAACACAGTTGTTACCAAAGTGCTTAACAATATAAAAAAACAATGGCAGTAATTTAAATAAAAATAATTTAAAGCATCAAAGGAAAACACAAAACAACAAATCAAATCAGACTGGGTTTAAAGTCAGTGAAAACAGATGTTTTTAAAAGTGAATTAAAAACAGGAAGGGAAGTGGCCTGTTGAACGTTGGGGGGCAGATTGTTCCAAAATTTTTCGAGAAGCTATCCTTCCACCAGGCGGACCAGTTCTGAAAGAGGCTTGGCCCAAGTGCTTTAGGAGGACGTCGAATAGAGAAATGTCATGTTGGATGAACTATATATTTATAATTCTCATTTCTTTTCCCCAATCCATTGAATGTTTTAAGCTGCATTAAGCAAAGGAGTGACAACCTGAACGAGCCAGATGAACAACGTGAGACTTTTGTTTCCTTACATTACCAAAACCTCTCTTTACTTAATACATTTTATGTATACTTGCATGAAAGTACCGTATTATGACTTTAGAAAGTGGCTGCTCAACTAAAATGTATTTACATGGGGTCTGGTCCCATGTGCCTTGGTGGACACGCCCCCCTAGTGGTCTCATGAACTTTTGATAAAAAAAAAAATTGAGTTTGCAGCATCTTATTCACAGTTGTTTAGGTGTTTTTAGTATTTGCAGCATTTTTTCTTTGTTTTCATTTGTGGGTTCTGTGTTTCTTTATAATTTTCTGTGATTTCACATTTCTTCTGCTGCTTTTTTTTGTGTGTTGTTATTTTGGAGTTTGCATCACTTATGTGTTTGCTGTGCATATTAACTCTTTGCAGTTTGTTTGCACCTGTCACCCACTGTGGAGGCAGGATTCCTCAGCGACTAGACGTGAAAGACGTAACTCTTTGAGGTAAATTGAACTAGACTTTAATAGAAGCTCTAATAAAAAAGTGACCCATCATCTAGTGGTCAAACATAAAAATCAAGTTTGGTAACAAAAGTACAAAGAAAAAATATTGCTGAAAGGAATGTGTTATATGAGATGAGATTAAAAAAAGACAAAGCAAGGATTATTATTCACAGCTAAACGGCTTTCATCTGGTGTGGATTTTCATGTGTGACTTTAAAGTTGACTTGTGTCCAAACCTTTGTCCACAAAGTTCACAAGCAAATGCTTTCAGTCCTGTGTGGACTATCATGTGTTTGTTTAAAGTTGACTTGTGTCCAAACCTTTGTCCACAAAGATCACAAGCAAATGCTTTCTGTCCTGTGTGGACTATCATGTGTTTCTTTAAATCACCATTTTGGTTAAATATTTTTCCACAGTCTTCACAACTAAATGAGTTCTGTCTTGACTGTTTTTTCTTGATTGAGCCTCCAGTTTTCTTCACTTCAAAACATTCCTCGATAACCAAACAACTTGAAGACGTCACTGACTCGTCTTGTGAAATTGTTTCCCATGCTCAGTGAAGCTGCAAGATTTGTTGACAGTGTTTATGCCTGACTCAGGAGCTCTGCTCTCCTTCCAGTCTTTGTCACCGTCTTCAGGTTCTGACCCAGAGTCTGATAAGTCTTTTAGCTGAGAGTCAGAGTCCTTCACCTCATCACCTTCATCATCCTCACTGACTTCAGTCTCTGAAGAGCTGCAATCATCTCCATAAGTATTTAGATCTGGGTTCCTGGTAGTTTCTCCTTCTCCACAGTCCTCTCCACCAGTTGCTGCTTTCATCTGGTCAGCTGAGCTGCTGGTTGGAAGATCTTCCTCTTTTACTTGGTGCTGATGAAGCTGTAAAAACAGAGGTTTCTCTTCTTCCTCATTCTTCCAAGGAACAGCAGTGAATGCAAACCCGGTGTCATCAGTCTCCTTTTTCACACAAAACTGCTCTCCCTCTTGACTGGTCCACAGTTCCTCCTCTTCCTCCTTTATGTTGAGGGTCTCTGGATCCTGTTGGTCCACACCAAGCATCCGTACTTCAGGAGCTTCTTCTTTAATCAGCACCTTCCTGAACATCTGCAGGGACCACTGAAAACATGAACATCAGGCACAATTATAACTTTATATTCACACATACAGTGGTGCTTGAAAGTTTGTGAAGCCGTTAAAACTTTCTAAATTTTTGCATAAAAATGACCTAAAACATCATGAGATTTTCACACAAGTCCTAAAAGTAAAGAGAACCAAGTTAAACAAGTGAGAAACATTTTTTATACTTGGTCATTTATTTATTGAGGAAAATTATCTAATATTACATTTTTTCCTGAGATTTGGCAAGCTGTTTGAACAATGCAATACCGTATTTTCCTCAATATATGTCAGTTTTTTTTTTGTTGCATAATTTACATGTTCTGCGATTTATAGGCCGAAGCGACATATTTATGGATTTTTTCCCCATATTTATAAACCAGCTCAGGTGGCTCAAATGGTAAAGCTGCTGCCTCTCAGCGAGCAGGTTCCTGGTTCAAATCCTGGTCAGGAGTCCTTTCTGGTGGAGTTTGCATGTTCTCTCCGTACATGCATGGCTTTCTCCAGGTACTCCAGTTTCCTCCCACAGACCAAAAAACATGCATGTTAGGCTGATTGGTAACTCTAAATTGTCCCTAGGTGGGAGTGCGAGTGAATGGTTTTGTTTGTCTCATTTTTTCTCCATGTGGTCCTGTGATGGACTTGCAACTTGTCCAGGATGTACCCCGCCCATCGCACAGGGATTGCTGGACATGGGCACTGGCGATCCCAGTGACCCAAAATGGAAGAAGCAGGTAAAAGATAATGGATGGATGATTTATAAACCAATTATTGGCTGAGATATGACTGTTTTCATTCATTTTGACTGAAAAAAGAGCAGGGGCCTCATGTATCAACGGTGCGTACGCACAAAAACCTTGCGTACGCCATTTTCCACGCAGAACTCCGTATGTATCAAAACAGAACTGAACGTGGAAATGTGTGCAGCCCCACGCCAACTCCAGGGCTGGTGTACGCACGTTTCTGTGGTTTTGGTTCCATTGGCGACACTTAGAGGTGATTCTGAGAAACTGTTCATGATGTGAAAATTATTATTGTTCACACCAAACACACATGATTAACAATTATTACATCCACATGGATGCAGTTAGATGAGTGGATACATAAGCATGCATGCGCAAAATAGTCGGCGTAGCCAGAATTTAATGAGGGGCGGTACGTTTAAAGAAGAAGTTGGCCAAGCTAAACTAACATGCCTGGATAGGTCAATGGAAAAAGTGTTCGCCTTCCGTCCCAAACCTTATGGGTTCAATTCCCGCATGGTACAATGTTTTATTTTTTTATTTTTTTTATTCATTCCAGTTAAAAAAAACACATGAAAACTATTTACAAAACAACAAGAAATAAAACAATACATGACACGAAAGGAAGCAGAAGAAGAAAATAATCTTATCTGCCCCTTCTCAAACTAATTTCTTTTTTCAAACACTCTTTTATTGGATAAAAAAGAAGAATGTGTTAACCACAGGCATATTAACTCCATTTTTTAATCCAATAAAAGACAAACGTAAAATTAGTTGTTTGAATCGAGTGTTTGAAAAACAAAAAAATTAGTTTGAGAAGGGGCAGATAAGATTATTTTCTTCTTCTGCTTCCTTTCATTTCATGTATTGTTTTATTTCTTGTTGTTTTGTAAATAGTTTTCTTGTGTTTTTTTGATCTGGAATGAATTTAAAAAAAAAACGTTGTACCATGCGGGAATTGAACCCATAAGGTTTGGGACGGAAGGCGAACGCTTTTTCCATTGACCTATCCAGGCATGTTAGTTTAGCTTGGTCAACTTCTCGTTTAAAAGTGGGCGGTTCGTTCGAACCCCCCGAACCCCCCTTGCCTACGCCTTTTGCGCTTAGCTGTAACGCCAGAGGACAGCGTGCCAAACAAAACTTTTATCCGTGCTGCACCGCCCCGGTGCAATGCAGATAATTTGACCATTAAAGTGCATTTATTAAGCAATTACGCTGGAGGGACTATGTTTCTCGGCTGGCCTGGGAACGCCTTGGGATTCCCCCAGAGGAGCTGCTCCAAGTGGCTGCGGAGAGGGAAGTCTGGGCCTCCCTACTTAGGCTGCTACCCCCGCGACCCGACCCCGGATAAGCGGAAGAAAATGGATGGATGGATGGATATTAAGCAATTGTTAGACTGAGACACACCTTTGCTATAATTTCGAGCTAACAATTGTTCAGATGCTTTTATAGTTAAATTTCTCAGAAACGAGCAGTGTTCCTCCTCCTTTTTTCCTCCCTCTATGCGCTCCCGCAGCACAGAGTCTGCAAAACCATTTTTGAAATTCAGCTGATTTGACCATTAAGGTGCATTAAGCAAAACGAGACACACACTTACTATAATCTCTAGCAAATAAATGTTTTTAGGCGTTTATCGTGTTAAATTTGCACAGCAACTCGTCGCGTGCACGCGGTTAATTCCGCGTATCGGCTTTTGAAATACAGCTGATTTGACAAAGTGCATTCATTAAGGAAACGTTAGACTGAGACACACATTTACTATAATTTCTAGAAAACAAATAATTGTTTTTAAGTGTTAATCTTGTTAAATTCTTGTTAAAGTCCTCCCGTGCACGTTCCTATGGGCGCCATTTGGCAGCCCATCAATTTTTAGCACAACACCAGCCCACATTTCCGCACACAACTGCCAATGTGTGAGAACTCCTGCATACATTTCAAAGATAATAAAAAAGCTTACAGTAAAAAAAAAAAACAAGGGAAATCTCTAATGTGTATTCACATTATCATGTTTCAAAATTAAGTCAAAATAAAAGGATCAAAATGGTAAAAAGGCAGTCCAGTGTATTATCTAAAATGAATGATGAATGATTGTCCTTAGCCGGACAACAGAGAATTGAAGTCCAAAAAGTCTTAAAGGGGACCTCAGATGCATTTTTTAAATTTTTATGTTATTTCTGTGTGCTATCTAGACCCTATTCCTTCAATTTAATGCACAAAATAATTCTTAGATAATCAATTATACCCTTTTTAATTCTGCCAGTTTTAACTTTCGTTTTGAACGACCGGTTTCTGATAGAAGTTCTGAAGTCCACGCCCTTCAAAGATCTGTTTACGCCCTCGTAACAGCCAGTATCTGTAATGTGTTGTTGTTTTAAAATTAGCTCTTTTTTTATTACTCATTTGACTTACTGTTAGTGCTAGCTTAAGATAACTTACCGAAACCCGTCTGAGCGCGCCGCAGTTTGCTGCTCCTTTTAGCATTAGACCACCCGAATCCGAAGCTAATGTTAGCTTGTTCCTCTTCCGGTTTTCGCCAGCTCCGCTCGGAGACTTTGGGCGTTATCGCTGTTCCAGTCAAGACAACACAAAGTTCACCAAGTGTCTCCCGTAAATTAATCCGTAAGGGGAAGGTCCTCACTGCTGCGAGGCTGCTGCGAGGCTGCAGCAAGGCTGTACAGTTGAAGCTCCGCTCCATGGCGCCAGAAGAGGGTCCCGTCGCAACCGGTCTCTACGCCGGGGGTATGCTCGTTTAATTTTTGCCGGCGGCGCGTTGGGAGAGATCGCAAATACACTAAAAATTGAACTAAAAAACATAAAAATAACAATTATACTTTATTTATAAAGCCATTTAAAAAACCACAGCTGCAACAAAGTGCTGTACACATGAAATTAATAACATATAAACAAAAGATGAGATGAAATCATGAAAAACAACAGTCATGTGTTTAATACAGAAGTGGGTTGAGCCTAACCAGGTGAGGGGCTGGACTCAGGTTTGAGGTGGGTTGTCCTCGCGCCTGTGACGTCACAGGCGCGATTGACTTCCATTTTATTTCAAAAACGAACCGTTTTCATCACAGTAAAATAAATCTACTTAGAGTAAATAAACCACTGGGTGCATTTTTTTGGCACAAGGACTGTTTTTTTATGAAGTAAATACCCAAAGTTTAGTAAAAAAACATTAAAAAGTGAATTTTGCATGTGTGGTCCCCTTTAAAGACAAAAAGTCCAAAACAAACTTTGTTAAATTTCACAAAGAACTGTGCCTCCCCCATCACTGAAGCTACTGGAAAAGACTGCTGTGAAACTAAAAGACAACCTTAAACGTATAGAAACCACAGCATTATGTTTACAATGGAACTGTACAGAATTGCTTTGTTTTTACTTGATGTATAAATTATATATTTTATTCATTAAACAACCCTATTCTTTCAATTCCTATATCCTTTATTTTTACTTTTTGTGCGTAATATATTATCCTGATATCTGACATCACTGATATCACAGAACAGGAAAAAAAAACACGTTCAGAATGACAGAGATCCATCCCGGAAACTTTAATCCGTGAAACTGCAACTAAAATCATCCATCCATACATTATCTTTTATCCGCTTCTTCCATTTTTGGGTCACGGGGGTCACCGGTGCCCATGTAAATTCCATTAAAAAAAAAATAGCTAGATCAATTGCAGTATTGTATAAAGTCAGGGATTTTTTAATTGATAAAGCTTTACATATGTTGTATAACACAATCATTGCTCCACATTTAATCTATTGTATTGAGGTTTGGGGAAAAGCGTGCAAAACTATTACAAAGCCTGTTTTTATTTTACAAAAGAGAGCTGTAAGAGTAATCACCAGAAAACATTTCAGTCACCCATCAAACACTTTGTTTCTTCAGCTAAACTTATTGAAATTCCAGGAATTGGTAGAATATAGTATTTTATCAGTTATGTATAGGGCTCATAATAACACATTACCTTTAAATATCCAAAGAAATTTTATAAAAAGACAAAGTTATTACAATCTCAAAGGGACAGAGATATTCATCAAACCACAATTCAGAACCAGCTTAAAGGGACGGTCTACCTCAATTCAGGGAGTTCGATTGTGGAATGCTCTGGAGAGTGATGTTAAAAATGAAAAATCAATGTATACATTTAAGAAAAAGGTAAAAAAAGACTTGCTCAAAAACTATATATGATGTAACCTTGCGTGTTTGTGTATTACACCTATGTTGTACTTATGATGTAGCTTAGTGCGTTTGTGTATTACAGTTAGAAAAATTAAGTAGAATTATTCATTTTTGTGATGTATTTTGTGTATTACATTTAGGAAAATTAAGTAGAATTATTCATTTTGTGAACATCTTGATGTTGTGCCATCTTTTAATTTGTGTATTACAGTTAGAAAAATTAAGTAGAATTATTCATTTTATGATCTAGTTTGTGTATTACAGTTAGGAAAATTAAGTAGAAAAAAATAATAAAAAAAATAGGAAAATTAAGTAGAAAAAAAAATTAAGTGTGATGTATTTTGTGTATTAGTTAGAAAAATTGTGTATTAGTTAGAAAAATTAAGTAGAATTATTCATTTTGTGATGTAGTTTGTGTATCACAGTTAGAAAAAGTAAGTAGAATTATGGGTGATGTAGTTTGTGTATTACAGTTAGAAAAATTAAGTAGAATTATTCATTTTGTGATCTAGTTTATGTATTAGTTAGGAAAATTAAGTAGAATTATTCATTTTGTGATGTAGTTTGTGTATTACAGTTAGGAAAATTAAGTAGAATTATTCATTTTGTGATGGATTTATGTTTTGTTTTTTAGCATTTTTTTCTTAACTTGAAATTTTTTTTTTACAACTCATTCAATATGACAGTCTTTTCTGATTTATTATTGATCTTTCAGTTTTTTGTAGCTGTGCTTTAACCAACAAGGAAATTTATTTCACCTCATAAACATGGTCAACACGACCTCCCACAGATCTACAGATGTTTCACTCATTTTTGCGCCTCCTGTCTTACCTTTTCTCATAATTCAAAGTGTCTGCTGCCAAAACTGTCTAATTTACTTTCAATAAAGTATTCACATTTCGTTCTTTTTACAAGATCATCACAAACTCGTGTACATTTCAGCCAGGTGACCTTTTCAGGGGATGAACGCACACTGGTGAAAACTGCCTGCTGTTTCACAGGTGGAAGGTTTCATCCTGAATTATTGTGCAGTAATGTTAAATCTCTGAGCTCCATCACTCCAGTTTCTGCTGGTTGACTAGTGTCACCTGCCTCTGCACACATTTATGCAACACACAAAAGGACTGAACGCAGCTTTCGGCTCACTTCCTGTCACCGCTCTGCTCCAACTTAAAGATGGTCCTGCATCTTCTGCACGCTGACAAGTCATTAGCACCGAGTGAATGGGTTATGCAGACAGTGTTAAAAGAGGGCATGGTGTGTGTTTACATCATCACTGTCAATAACAGAGTGGGCTTACTTTTATACCGTTGCCATGTCATCTGGAGTTTGCAAAAGGTTTAGCATGTTTGGTGAAAAAAAGGTAGGGAGGCCTGAGAAAGAACCTGCACAAATTTGGGTGTGAAAATAAAGCAGTGGTATGAAGGACCAACACGGATAGGTGTATCGAATTTATCTACCGTAATTGGATAAAAATGGGTACAAAAAGACCTCATGAAAACATATTTAGTGATTAAGTCCTAAAGAAACAGCTTGATCTTTAGTGGCCAGTCTAATTACATTACATCCCTTCAGCAGCGGATGACTGACTGTTCATCTCTGAGGTTCAACTCTTTTTTTAAATTCTGCGCTCTCCTAGCAAAACCTCTTATTTTATTCTATTTAGTGAGAAGATGGAAATGTTAGTAAAGAAAGTGTTGCATAAATCCATTTTTATGCCCTGGTGGAAGTGATACCACACAAGTTCTGTGCAAAAGCCTAAAGAAAACATGAATAAGTCTGAAAATAGGGGAAAAACTATTAAAACATCACACACATACTCCAAGCTCTAACAAATCATGCAAGATGTTGCACAGTATTTCTCAACATAAAAATTATTTTAGTCCAAACCTGTGTGGGTGATTTGGTAAAAGAAACAATACCTGTATAATTTTTAAATATCAGCCAAGATAAAAACATGTACAATTAATATTTTTTTTCTTTTCTTTACACCCTTCATATTTTTCTGGACTGTATTTTTTTGACTCTAGGCATAAGATGATGCCACATAATACCTAACCCATAAAGTGTGTAATTTTATAGAGCAAGTTCAACAACCAAAACAAGAACATTAGTCTAAAAAGAAAGAAGAAATTAAAGAAAAGCAAAGTCAAACACAGCCTTCTTCTTGAGAAATTCCACAATAACAATAGCACGATGCCCATCTTTGATGACATCTCTTTGTGGGATAAAAAACAGTTTGATTTATTGTTACATAATTGTCGCAAGACGGTTGCTATGGTACCATGAGCTGGACCACCATCCTTCAAAGGCGCTGACCCGCCACAGTGTGAAGCCGTGTGATTCATTTATATAATAGGTTTACTGGACCAGGATTCTCACATGTTTGTCATGGTCAACATGTGTACCGGTGCATGTGCCCTGGTACTGACACTGTTGCATAAAAACACATTAAAATGATAATCTAAGTGGTTTAAATCACAGTTTTCTGCATGATCTATAAAATGGCAAAATGAGAACACTAAACAAATTTTTTTAGGGAGGTTTTTATGTCCTGAAATAAATTTTAAGCTGGGACTGACCCTGTTTCTCTTCCTCGTGCAGTTTATCTACGTTTTTATGTTTCCTTAGAATTTTTTTCCTGACCATTCAAACAAAACGGAGCCAGGTTTATTTTAATGTCTTTTAGTTAAGACATCCCTAAACTAACATTGACTGTTTAGCAGATTTCACATGAAGCTGCTAAATAAAAAACACATTGTACAACCCGTGTTTTGACTCCCTGCAGACTTAACGCTATGTCCTTGATATTAGATAAGAAATAAACAGATTGATCATTGTTTAGGGATCTGAACTTTTCTCATGTTCAGCTGTTGTCTTGAAAGCCAACCCTCAGACTTGGCTCGATGCTGGTGCTTTGTTTCTACCAGGAGGATTTAGCTGAAGGATTATAATAGAAAAGCCATACAACAAATCAAGCCAAGAAGGTATTGAGTTGCCAAATGTGCTATAAGCATGTAAAACTAGATGAACTAGATTTTAATCCTCCAAAAAGCTCGTAGATCTTTGTGCTTAGAGGACAAAAAAGTCTGTTTCTTATTAATTAGCCTGATTTAACATTAAAATTCATTGTGATGTAATTTGATACCAGAATCAAGCTATAATGTATTTCATGACCCAACAAGAACTGATACCATGAGGGATTTCTACTGCTTTGCATATTATTCTGGGACACCTGGAGCCCCGTTACAGTGTGAGGATGTTCGCTGATAACAGCTCAGCCTTTAATACAATCATTCCTCACATACTGTAAGATCAACTGCTCGACTTACTCCCCCCCCCCCACACACACACACACTTTCGCATTGATTTTTGACTTCCTTACAAACAACAAACACAGTTAAACTTGGCGTCCCACAAGGCTGAGTGCTGAGTTCACAGCACTTTTTCAAGTATACATGTGATTATGAACAAATTCATCTGTCCAATACTATTGTCAAGTTTCCTGATGACACCACGGCAGTGGGTCTCATATTAAGGGGAGAGGAGTCTTTCTACAGGGACAAGATTCAGTGACTGAATGATGCTTGATCTCATGGCATCACAGGGGCATATGTTGCGTGCTTAATCTCAGAGAAGAAAGACATCCAGCGAGTCATCAAATCCACAGAAAAGAAATCAATGGCCACCCCTGCCCTCTCTGTATGACATCACCAGTATATGCTACCAGAGCAACAAACACCATCAAGGACTGCACACTATCTGTTTGAACGGTTCTCAGGTACAGATTAATAAAAGCACAAATCCTGATTTAAAAAAAAACAGGCCTGTCTCTACAGCCACTGGCACTTTAAACGCCCTCTGTGCTAAACTGTCCCCCTACTTTACCTTAATTGTCATAATTAAACAGTAATTTGACTTACTGTTAGCTTTTCAGGGTAAAATTTTAGCTCTAGTGAAGTTTATTGACATTTACTATTCTATGATTTTAACTGTGCATTTGTGCGTTTTAGTGTATCATATGAAGCTACAATTAAGTTTTGTTGTATCCTTTGCTTACATTAATAAATCTGTCCATCTATTCATCATCAAACATATTGTTAATTTATTCAGTCACCTTTATGATTTGATCAACATTATTAATTGCTCAGGGAACCATCCTGATTCACTCCTACTGCTCTGACTGAAGTCTAACTGTTCAAATAAACTTAAGGTCAGATACCTTTAAGGAAAAAAAAACAGGTTTCTGCAGTCATGTCTTTATGAAACACAGGACATAGCACTTTACAATAATGCTGTCCTGATATTCATACTTTATTCATGTTAGTAGTGCAATGTCTTCCACTTTACTTATCAGGAGCTTCACTTTTTCTAAGAAAATAAGATTGTACCTTTCTCCTTCCTGCTCTACATTTTACTTCTGACCTACATCCATGAAATCTCAATAATGTATGATCAGATGGATGTGAGCAACTCTGCTGTTGACATCATAAAAGACATGGAAAAGTGGCAGGAGCAGAAACAATGAAACAAAGGTCTTTTCCCTTTTATTAACATAAAACAATAAATGATTTGTGATTTTTAACCAAATGCATTTGCAAGATGGCCGTGAGTACTTTAATTTGCATAGCATGCACATTTCTTTACCTTCATCATTAAGGCTGTTTCACAACTTTCAACGGCATTTACTAAATGGGTGTAAGTCCAAGGTTGTGTTTATTACAAGTCTTGTTCAAGCCGTACAACGCAGTTTTAGAGATCTTGGGAAAATTCTACATGTGATCTTGAAAACACCAGTACAACACAAATAATTTCTGTCTTTATTGTATATATTTTTTTCAAGCTAAAGCTACTATAAAATGTCTACTAGTCTCTCAGCTTTGATTGTGCACATGTACCCAAAGGAAAATATTTCTTGGAAAAATTTTCTTTGATCCTACATACAATTTGTGAAACTCAAATTGTCATAAAAGTACTTTATCATGGGCTTTGTGGGCTAATCCCACTTTCCTGCAGGGAACGAGATGACAAGAGGAGGGTGTTCAAGAACCAAAACAAACCCAAGAAGATCTGAAACATGACAGGAGGAGTCAAACCGAATCACTGAATGCAAATGTGCCATCCCGGAGCCGCTGGGACTTCAGATGCCTGGAACTAATCCTTCAGATTTGGTATGCTTTCCGTTCCCCTTCCAGATGCTCTCCCAGTCTCCATTTGCCTTGTTGCACCAATTTTTTTCCTTCCATCGTCTATTTTTATGTTGCCTATCGCCTCCTCTTCAGTAATCTGGTTTAGTTCGCTTCAGCTAATTTCCCATTAATTTAGATCTCCAGCTGTTTGATCCCGCACCCATTTTTGTCTTTATATTTCTTGTCAGTCATTGCATTTCCCCCCTGCTTTTTCACTCATTATTTCATTCCTCTGTCCTCTCCCTGTGGCGCCTTCAGTTTAACTCCTATCCAATTTCCTGTCTTTCTCTTTTTCCTCCCTAATCCTCTCTCCTATGGTACCACAAACCTGCTCACTCGCTTACTGACAAGACCCTGAAGTTCTGCAGCAGACTCTTGTTTTACAGATCACAGCTTTGACCTAGGGAAAGCAATGCTGTGAAGGAAACAGGCTAAAAGTCACGTTCATATACAGTATCACTTCATCGAATCCAGCACAGTTCTTGTAGGTCAAAGAGCAACACGGCTAAAAGAAAATGCTTTGAGTTTGAGATTTATTTTTGCACCCAATATTAACCCACAAGTTGTCCAATGCTTTGGGTGTGCTATTGTACATCCATACATTGGAAGGAAGGTGTCTTTTGACATGTGAGTTCATATGGTTGGTGTAATGGTGTCTGAGGCCGCGGCCCTATGGGAGGCACTGCCTTTTTCACTTGGATAGGAAAAGAGAGATGGGGGAAGGGCAGGTATAAAAAAAGAAAATCTCACACTGTGTCCTAGGGACACGGCCAAAGGTGGGCACAGACCGCTAGAGAGCGCTAAAGCGCTAATCCGCTTACAGTGGACCTAAACTTTTTGTCAGCGTTTTTGTGGTTTGACTAACTTTTATAATTCATAAGCGGATTTGTGCTATTTTTATTTAAAATGCAGTACCGCTAATAACTAATTATCTATCAGTAAAAACCAATACATGTAAACTTATTTACAGGTTCTTATGCTGGCTCCGTAGCTGCTTGTTTTACCCTTTTCCCCACCGTAAAGAGCAGAGAGGAGGGAGGGTTGGAGGGGGAGGGAGCAGAGCGGAGAACAGACTCGGATCTACCATGTAGGCAAATGATGCCGTTGCCTGGGGATCCCAATCAGCATGGGGCACCGGCCCCACCGCGCCCCGGCCAGTCACCTACATCCCTAACATTGATCCTGCTTGTTAATGTACATTTAACATAAAAATAATTATAGTTACGATGAAAACGATCATTAAATACGCAATACAAAAACCGGTCGATTTCTGTATCCCCCTACTAAAAATGGACTATTCCATCTTGACATCTTCCGGGTCAGAGGTGAACTCGGGGGCTAATTCTGTGGCTAGCTGGTTGTGCTGGGTTTCTTGGATAAATCCGCAGAGAACCCCGCTGTTTCAAGCCAAATTAACGCGGCCGGAGGATTTTATTGTGTGTTTTGTGTCGACCACTCGACGGTGAGTCGTTAGTTTTATGTATTTTAGTTACTTTTCATTAAATCTGTTGACTGCCTATAGAATCTTGACATCTTCCGGGTCAGAGGTGAACTGGACGCTAACTCTGTGGCTAGCTGGTTGTGCTGGGTTACTTGGATAAATCCGCAGAGAACCCCGCTGTTTCAAGCCAAATTAACGCGGCCGGAGGATTTTATTGTGTGTTTTGTGTCCACCACTCGACGGTGAGTCGTTAGTTTTATGTATTTGGGTTACTTTTATGTATAAATGCGGTGGCGACACACCCGTGTATTTGAGATTTAAAAGTGGTTTTAGGGATTAAAAGATCATTCTCTTTTTTGTTAATTTCGTGGCCGAATAGAATATATGTACGTAAAGTATTAAATAAATCCTTTGATTTTTGTAATTTCATCCTTTTAGGATCATTTTAGTTACTTTTCAGTTGGCAGTGTAGTGCAAATATTGCATAACGCTGCCGGCTACCAATTGTCGAATATAAATAGCGGATTAGATTAGCTTCCCCTAATTTTCATAAGACATTTGTGCTTTTGAAATTGTGGACCTAAAAAAATTAATAAGCGTTTTAGAAATTGTGGAACTAATTTTTTGATTAGCGTTGCCCACCACTGGACACGGTACAGAAACAGCAACACACTGATGACATCATGATACATATAAGCATGAGGAGGTCGATAAAGGCGGTTAGTTTGTCCGTAGACACTACCATCTCTTCTCAGGACTATGGGGACTATCTGGCAAAGTGTCTATCTGCTGGCTCAGCTCTGATACAGGTCCACAGATGTCCATGGGTTGG
>JBBPBX010000501.1:73451-83695 GCA_038048925.1 Garcialebias charrua
CAGAGCTTCTTGTTCACATAACATCCAGGAGAGTTTGAGATAGTTGGCTAATTCAAGGCCAACGTGGGGGCGACAGATTCAGATAAACAATTATTTTGGTCAGGCCAACTCTGCTTGATTTCTATCTGCCTTATAGTTCTACTGATACATCTCAATGGTGACTTTCAGTCAAATGTAGGGCCTAAAAGTATTACAATCCTCATTGTTTAAACCCATTTGCAGACAGGTAAGGAGAGCAGGAGTTTAAATAAAATGAATTTTATTTCAAAACATATATAAAAAAAACGAAAGGCTGGCAAGGCAGCAAAACTTACACAAGCATGGAGCGAACAGGAACAAGCAGACTGAGGAGAACCTGGATGTCTGTAGGTTAATAGATCAATGAGCAGATGTCTTTGTGGTGAAGATGGGGGCCAAGATGGAGGCAGGGGAGCCAGCTGGAGACCCGAAAGTCTCAGGTTCAATCCCCGGTCACTGGGCAGCACACCCCATCCCCAAATTGGTGGTGGATGGGTTAAATGCAGAGACTAATTTCGCCATTGTATGGAAACATACAGTGATGATATTGTGCAACATTATTATATTATTATTATATTAGGAGAGGTTTAGTTAGCGATGAGTGCACCTGGGATGATTACTGATTGGCAACTTAAGAGACGGTGAAGGATGGCAGGGAACAGAGAGTGGCAACACAAGGAGCAGAAAAAGAATAGAAGATAATAGAAACACAAAGAAAACAAACAAAATGACAGATTATGTCAAAAATATTCTCAGATACTTGTGTTTTATTTTTATTTACACAGCGCTCAAGCTTCCACATAAAATTTATAATGAAACTGATTTTCCTCCTTTTTTTGAGTCTTTGTTTGCAGAATAAACGGATAAATATATGTTAAACAAACAAGCAACTCTTTTAATGAAAATATTTTAATTTGTGTATACAGTATAGGCTGTAGTATAAAAATGCATGCTTCTCTGAAACATGACTGTATTGTACATGTTTACTGCTCAATACTCAGACAACTAAACAGTCCCATCCTTTAATTAGAAATTATTTAGTTTTTCTGTCCTTCTGTCTCAGGATGCCTCTCTGTCTCTGCTCCCAACAAGGACACGTGAGGGCGTTTGGATCTTGTGGGCCACACTGGGATTTTAACATGGCTTCCTTTAAAAAAAATAAAATCAAAACAGCAGCAAACAAGAACCTCCACAAGGACAAACAATATAACAGGCTGTGGAGGAGTTTTCACACTGATTTTTCTCAGGGTGACAATCTCCCACATGCTGCCTTCCATTACCGTGTGCCTGCATGTGCACAAATGTGTTGTGCAGGACCCCAGATTCAGCTCCATCACTAATGCAAGCCTTGTCTGCAGCCTCCACCCCCCTACTTCAGACACTTCCACAGAAAATGAGGTCAGACGGTGTCAGGGATCTGCCGTGTCCTCTGCACCGTGCATGTGTTGATTTGGGAGTGCCTCACCGAGGCGAGATCCTGACCGAGTTTGGTTATCAGTGTAAGAGTGGGGTTACAGCCAGGGCATGGGCGGCCACCACAGCGTGTTGCCTGATTGGCTGGTTTCACAAGTTGTTTACTCGTGTTTCTGTGGCCAGTCAAGAGGAACAGACTCTGCAGACTGTAGCACCTGCACCAGACGGTCACAAACACGTACCATTATTCCCCTTGCATGGGCAGGCCTTGTTACTATGCAGACAAACTCCTGTTCTCTGTGGGAGACTTCCATACCAGACAGAAGAGCTGCATTCTTACCATGACAGATGTAGGCCATGATGTGGGCAAATGAGGTGTTGTATCAGGTTTCAGCTGATTAGCCACCAGCTTTTGTGGTCTTAAAGATATTTTTTTTGTTTTCTCTCTGATCCAAAATTTACAAAGGCAACTTGTTCACACCATAATTATTCACTTGTTTTAGCTTGACAAGATGAAACGGCCCAGATAAAGGACTTGTTGGGGTAAAACCCCACATGAAGTGTTTATACACAAGAGGTCTTTAGTTTAGTTTATTTTAGTTTATTCATTTTATAATAATAAAATACAAAACAATTTGCATACATACAATAAGAAAAAGAGAAAAAAATATATATATATAAAATGAAAGGCAGCAGATGAAGAAAATAATCTTATTATATCTGCCCCTTATTCTCTGATAAACAATTCAAACAACCAATTTCTTTAAATACCAAAACAAAATGAACAACTTATTTAACTTCCTTTATCTCATACAATTACTCATTAAATTCCCTTTATGTAATTAACAATTTAACCTTAACCATTTTTTTTAAAAATACACCCATTGATTTAGCTTCGTTAACCTCTGTTTCCAAGTCATTCCGTAACCCAACTCCCTGAATTATGGTAGACCTTCCCTTTAAACTAGTTCTAAACTGAGGTTTCACAAACATATCTGTCCCCTTAAGATTATAACAACTTAATCTTTTAGCAAAATACATTTGAATATTTGAAGGCAGTGTATTATTCTGAGCTCTGTACACAACTAACAAAATATTATAATCCACCAAATCATTGAACTTCAACAATTTCATTTGATAAAATAATATACTTGGTCCATCAAATTGTCACACTGAGCAGGTGAACTTGAGCACCTAAAAGATTGTGATAAAGATTAATAAGAAAAACATCAAATATTCAGTACACAACAATAAAAAAAAAGGTAAAACATTTCCCAATTAGCCAAATTAGCATCATTATAAAACATTAGGCGGAAATTGTTTTTTGTGTGTGAACAGCCACGCAAGTTTGCATTTATATTTTTATATTGACGCATTTGAACAAGTTTGAGATGACATCATCAGAGGCGGTTGTGAGTTCATAAATAATGATTGGGATTTATTGTGTGATTGCATGTTTGAAACCTGAGATAACCTTTGTTCTCAGCGTGTGGTAATAGTATGGATTTGCTTACTGTTTGTGTCATGTCTGAGGGTGGATTATAATGTGTGTCTGTGGCAACAATTATCATTACAGGTTTTCATGAAGATGTGCAACTTAAAAGTTTTGGGTGTGCCACCTGGTCGTCACTGTCTTTAACTGGAAGAGGTTGCACTAAAACATTTTCAACAGATTTGCTGTAAATAAAACAAAAAAAGTAAAAATTAGGACTCTACTTTTGTTAGACAGCGTGAAAAAAAATTGCGCTGTATCAAAAAAAGTTAAAAAATAATAATTTATGGTTAATTTAGTAAGTAAGTAGGCTTTAAACAAATGTCAAATTCCCTTTAAATATATTATAAGTGGTGGTCGTGCAGGCTAGACGTTCAGTTTTTTCATCCTCACCTCCAGCTTGCAGCTTTAGCAGCACGGCGGTCAGCACAACATGAAATCTTCATTTTCATCCGAGACGCACGGAGCCGTCTCTGTGGTAACGGCACTTAAACTCTGCTGCTGCCAGCTGGATTTGACCCATTGTGACGCAGGTTCCACAGTTCAAGAAGTCCACCCTGAAATCTGACGGATGATAGAAATATAATATGTGAGGAAAAGTTACAGAATCAAGAAGAGGAGCAGTCTTAGAGTTGTTTGTTTTTGAGCAAGAACAGAATTTGGATTGTGAAAACTAAACACTTACTTTGGATTGATCTGGGCCAAGCATATTTTGAATTACAAAATGGTATGCAAGTACAGACAATTCATGCACGTTGCCAATTCTAAACAGAAAATGCTACTTAATCGTCAAGAAATAGGATTTATAATTACAAGATTTAAACTTGCATGAAAACCAAATCCGTCAAAATTTTTCTGAGGTCCATGTCCAATCTTTCACCTTTTTGCCCTTTCTTCAAACCACTTGTTTTGATTTGTATTAATAGAAGCATAAATGAATACAAGCAAAACAGTTGAACAATGAAGTTTTGAAGAGGATTTCCATATCTGATCTGAGTCAATGACGCAACATGCTGGGATTTTGTTGTTTCTAAAGGGACCCTAAGCTCTTTAACTTAAAACAGACATAACTAAACTAACTAAAATACCATAGTAAATGAGTGCAGGCAGCAGATAGAGTACAATATATATTCTTTTTTTTTTTTTTCCCATTTATAGATGGCCTCCCTTCACACCTTATAGCCATCCTCTCACTCCAATATGTATTTTTTTTTTATAGAGAAAGAAAGAAAAGAGAAAGTGAGACAACAAAACAACAATTATCCACAAAAAGAGCACAAGGCGAACACACCAAACCTCCGTCCACAATCCTGCAAAGCACATGACAGAACACAGCAACGAAACATACAAGCATAAAGACTGATAATATTCATGACCTTGCATTAGATTTCTATATATAAACATACCCATACCTACAAATATATAGACAGTATATATACATATATATTTATATTCATTTATATACCCATCTACATATATCTACATATACATCCCTACATCCATTTGTGTGTGGTTGTGAGCATGCATAAGTGAATAAGGTTCCTCCAATAGAACATTTAGTAGCGATTGTGAAGCATCAGAGATCTGTCCCCCCAAAGCCCGAGACAGACGAAAGGGCGATCAAAGCCCAAGACCCCAGGAAGGACCCCGAGCCCAGAGTCCCCAGGACCACCCGAACAGGACGAGCCACTCGTCCACTCCCCAGATCCGACCAAGGGGAAGAACCGGACGAACCCCACCAGGGACCACACACAATGACCCCCCGGGGTCAACAGCGACAAATACACAGGCCCCCGCCAGAGCCCGCTGCACCGACGTAGCCCCAGGGCCGGTCACCGATGCTCGGGCACCGGGGACGCCCACCCCTCAGGCCCAGACCCGACAGGACCAGAGGACCCGAGCCCCACCAGGCAGCCACCAGGCCGAGCCGACCAACGCCCAAGCGCCCAGCCCCAGATAGTGAGGGTCCCAAGCACGCCCGCAGGCAGAGGAACACCCACCAGGGGGCCACGTGGCAAGAGCGCGACACTAGGTAGCCTCAGAAGTATCAGAGAGGGGGCAGTCCAAGTCCCAGCCTGACACTTAAACATTCATACACAGACACACTCATTCAGACCCACCCTCATCCTCACCCTCAGTCATAGAAAGACAAACAATAACGACACGCTCCATTCATAATCCCGAAGCACACTCTATACCCCCCAGGTCCAAGACATGTACCTGCTCCCTACATGGGGCAGCCCACATCCAAACCCAGGAGGTAGGCCCATTCATTCTGGGGTGGAGAGCAGCAGACATCCAAGATCCGGCCCACCCCGCGCCCCGCCGACAGGACAGGACAGGACACCCGAGCCCAATATATATTCAAAACAGTGCAGCAAGGATCTTGTTGAGAGTTCGTAAATTTGAACATATTACGCCCATTCTCCATAACCTTCATTGGCTTCCTGTCGCCTACAGAATTCAGTACAAAACTGCTCTCATTACTAGGGATGTAACGAGATCTCGTTGTACGAGATCTCGCGATATTAAACTCCCGCGATATCTCTCGTTGAGAGGTAACGTTGTCTCGCGAGATGCTAATGCTAATGCTAGCAGAGCCCCTAGCAAGTCAGCGTCACGGACAGCATGGCTTCGCCGGATGAAGTTGCTATAGAAGACGCCCCAACTACTGATGGAGGGTGCCGCAGACGCCTCTACATTGATGGAGGGTAACGGCGCTGCCGACGCTGCCCCGAATGTAAAGACACGCGTGTAAACACCGGTGTGACCGGTGTTGCCAGATAGAGTCCCACCCACCCAAAGCAATCTCTACCCGCAAAAGTCAGAAGGAAAATCGCGGTGAACCGCCCAATCTGGCAACACTGGTGAGTGACGGCTGCAGAGTCAGTTTTGGAAAGTCCTGCGTGAATATCTATTTTTTTAAACAAAGTTGAACGTTCTAAGGTCTAAGGAGATTCAATCAGTAAAATGAAGACATCAGTTGGGTTTGTAATACATGTTAAAACAGAATAAAAGCCTTTTTGCGGCATAAAACCGATCTTTGAAGTTTTCTTGAACTAATGTTAAAATCTCGTCTCGTTCTCGCGAGATCTGTGATTTTCTCGTCTCGTCTCGTCTCGTGAGTTTTGTGTATCATTACACCCCTACTCATTACACATCAATGCTTACATGGAGCTTCACCAGATTATCTGAAGGATATTCTTATTCCATACTCATCCACCCGGTCGCTGCGGTCACAGAACAGTAATCTCCTTCACATTCCGAGAACCAAATTAAGGACCATGGGAGACCGGGCTTTCAGTGTGGCTGCCCCCGCCTGTGGAACTCTCTTCCTGACTGTCTGAGAGCCCCACAGTCTGTGGTTGACTTTAAGAGCGGCTTGAAGACCTTTCTTTTCAACCGAGCATACTCTACCTCCTCATGATTCTACTTTTGATCTTAGTTGATACTGTTATTGATTTTACTTGTTTTATTACTTGTTTTATTGACATTTAATTCTGTTGCACTTTGTAGCACTTTGAGATTTTCATTAATGAAAAGTGCGTTATAAATTGAATTCATTATTATTATTATTATTATTAATATGCTTTATTTATTAAATTAACAAAAATCAAACTGGCAGGAGGACTAACAGAAAACCAGGACTTGAGGATCTGAAGCATATCTGAGTGAGTGTAATTACAGTGTACTTGATGGGGTGGTGGATGAATGGTAACAGCTGGGGTGATTACAGCTGGTTGACAGGTGTGTGTGTGTGACTGGCAATACAGGGGAGCAGTGGAGAACAACAGACATGGAGCCAACACAAAACTGTCTGTCAGGCTGGAAAAGTAACAGCAATACAGATGATTAAAAAATAAAATAAAATAAAAAACTCTGACGAAAAACAAAACAGGATCATTGACAACATCGAGACTAAAACACAAAACACCAAAACTTTGACAAACCAAAATGATTTTGTCATGGACTCACAGCGTCAAAAGACCTCATGGTTGGCTCTAGTTTCATTTCAGCTCACAATCTCACAAGGGACAGTGATGATATATTCCGGGTGCTCCGGTTTCCTCCCACAGTCCAAAAACACGTATGTTAGTCTGATTGGTAACTCTAAAATTGACCCTGGGTGTGAGTGAGACAGGTCCCTCTTGTAAACGAGTCCCCGTGGCTCAACGAGGCTAGCCTGTATAAATAATGGTTGAATGAATATTGATTCGGTGTATGTGCATAAATAACTGCAAAGGTACAACACCTATGAGCCACATAACAGCACTCTGTCATATGAGCACACACACAAGCACAGCTTGCAATACATCTTCATAAACTGGATGTGCCATTGTAAATTCTGGATATTGAATGGGCTGGGTGCTCTGCCTCTTCAATGTTTTACCTGATGGGAATGGCACAATGGCTGAAGGGCTCATATAAGCACACACTTATAAATGGAGGTTATATTAAACATGCTAAAGGTGTAAAGACATCCTGTTGTGACCCTAATTTCTGTAAACATTTTTTTACATAGACTTTTATTTTGTCTCTCTTGGGTGAATTGTGTTTTCTTTCCCTCCAGACAATCGGTGCTCCTTTGGGCTCATGGCTGGGTTTTCTTGAGCGTGTGCGCTCCATGGGTGAAGTTGGCCTGTCTGACTGACATGGATGGCAGGATTAAGAAACCAAACCTCAGCATGCTGATTTTTAAAATATTTAGATTTTCTTGGACTCCAGACAGAAGATGAGCCAGTAAAGGTGGGAGTGTCGTCAAGCTAAAAATGGGATTGTTTCTGACACGCTCACTGGATTCACAAAAACACAATCGGAGAGGCAGAGAGCCTCTTGGGGATCATGTGTGGGTGAAAGTGTTTTCTCCATCTGTCCCATCCGGTTACCCCTCCTTCTCATCCCTTGTTTTCTTCCTTTCATCTCCAGGTGGGTCTAGTCCAGCCCACTGCATGCATGCATTAAAGCTTCCTTGAAGTGAGCTCTTGGGATGACCTTTAGTTTCCATAGCAGCATGCGTAAGCCGTGTGTCATTCAGATTCAGCAAGCTATAGAACGGCAGCTTTATCAAAGCTCCATTGATTACAGTATTTATTTTTTTCTTCATTTTTTGCATCCAACATATTACAATTAGGAATATGCAAGGGTCTTTCTTTGGAGCTACAACTTGCAAATGAATCAGGAAACTGAATGGAAGATGAATGGTTGAAATGATGCTCCGTTTGGTGTTTTTAATGTGAAAAATAAAGAGCTTTGGAGAAATGATTCTTATCATTTCACATGGATACCTGGTTAGAATTCAGTGGGTTCATTTTTTTATAAACAGGAAATCTCTTCAGCATCATTTAAAATAAAATAAAAAATCAGTGTACCGGTAGTCTAATGCCCCATTTGGAAGGAGTCAATGTTTGAGATAGAAGCCATAATACAGCGATATTATATAGCAGACCTTACAGGGCTTACAGTACAAATGCTTTTTTGAGTACCTTCAAGAGTATTTTTTTGTAAATTAACTTTTTTTGAAGAAACATCTCATCATAGTTTCCTGAAAAACATGAGGAGAACCCTGAAGCAGAAAGCTTCCATGTTGTTCTAGAATTGCGCCGCTCGGGGTGGCTGTATGTTGGAGTAGCTGTGTTACATTCATTCTGAGATTTTGCTTTTGAAAACTTTAATTCCTCTTTTCTGGAGGTAAATCGATTTTTTTTAATGATTGCTTCCTCTAGTATTGGATGCTGTGCAGCTGGAAGGATTTTTACTAAAACTTTTTTGTTTTGTTTGTTTTGGACATTTATTATGATGCGTATAACATGGATTTTTACAACTGGGAGCAGCTGATTAACATCTCAAAGCTCAAACAGTACCTCAACTAGCCCCAAATCTCAAATGAGTTGAAAAGGAGGCTCCGGGATGTATATGTAGATATATGTAGATGGGTATATAAATGAATATAAATATATACTGTATGTATGTATATATATTTGTAGGTATGGGTATGTTTATATATAGAAATGCAAGGTCATGAATATTATCAGTCTTTATGCTTGTATGTTTTGTTGCTGTGTTCTGTCATGTGCTTTGCAGGATTGTGGACGGAGGTTTGGTGTGTTTGCCTTGTGCTCTTTTTGTGGATAATTGTTGTTTTGTTGTCTCACTTTCTCTTTTCTTTCTTTCTCTCTATAAAAAAAATACATATTGGAGTGAGAGGATGGCTATAAGGTGTGAAGGGAGGCCATCTATAAATGGAAAAAAAAAAAAAAGGAGGCTCCGTAGATGCATTCCCATCTCCCTGCCTGCTGTGCTCGAGTGCCTGACAACTGAGATCCTGGAAATGGCGGGAAATGCGGCTCTTGACAGCAGAAAGACAGGGATCGTACCCCGACACCTGCAGCCAGCTGTCCGCAGCGATGAGGAGATCAGCAGACTGCTGGGGAGAGTGGCCATCGCTCTGGGAGGAGTTCAGCTCGGCATTCAAGTAGTCCTGCAGCCTGGAGAAACAGAGAGGCCAGCCGAGTCTGGATGGATAGATGGGACAGTATCTGTGGCCAGTTTCTTCAGATCTGCTGTGGGACGGACCTTTACAAGAGATCCTGCCTACAGCCTTCAGTATCTATAACATCTCTTCATGAAACAAGGAGAACGAGTTACAACATTTAATTTCCCTTTGGTATTAACAAAGTATTTTTGAATTGAATTGTTGAATCATATTGTGCCCTGTTCATCATCATGGATAAACTCATTTTAACTGCTTTATTATGTGTTCTCGTGGACTTTAGACAGGACTTTTTAAGAAACAATTACATAGGAACCAAAGCTGGGCACCGCTAATTAAAAAATTAGTTCCACAATTTCTAAAACGCTTATTAATTTTTTTAGGTCCACAATTTCAAAAGCACAAATGTCTTATGAAAATTAGGGGAAGCTAATCTAATCCGCTATTTATATATTTATATATTATATATATATATATATATATATATATATATATTTATATATAGCCGGCAGCGTTATCAATATTTGCACTACACTGCCAACTGAAAAGTAACAAAAATGATCCTAAAAGGATGAAATTACAAAAATCAAAGGATTTATTTAATACTTTACGTACATATATTCTATTCGGCCACGAAATTAACAAAAAATAGAATGATCTTTTAATCCCTAAAACCACGTTTAAATCTCAAATACACGGGTGTGTCGCCACCGCATTTATACATAAAAGTAACCCAAATACATGAAACTAACGACTCGCCGTCGAATGGTCGACACAAAACACACAATAAAATCATCCGGCCACGTTAATTTGGCTTGAAACAGCGGGGTT